>PVIJ01003641.1:0-131066 GCA_004024925.1 Scalopus aquaticus
GCTTATTTCACTGAGTATGATTCCCTCTAATTCCATCCATGTTGCGGCAAATTGCATGTGTTTATCTTCTTTCCATGCTGAATAGTACTCCATTGTGTATATGTACCACATCTTCTGGATCCAATCATCTATTTTTGGGCATCTGGGTTGCTTCCATACCTTTGCTATTGTGAATAGTGCCGCAATGAACATACGGGTGATTTTAACGAGGCATATGGACACCAGAATACTGTCCATGTATCCCAGCTCTCCACACAGTTAGGTTTGCTCTTGACTTAATTGAGCCAAAGCTGTATCAGCAAAAGTTAGGTGTGAAATTTCCCTGTTATTTCCATAAAGACCCTTGCTTTGGCCACATCCTCCCCCTTCCTGCTGGAAAATTACAGCAGCTATCAACTGTACTTCAGACCCAGAGAGGGATGTCACACACTGAGGTTGGTTCAATCAGCTTGCCAGCATGGGTTTCTGGATGAGCCCAGGATGAACTTGTAGAGACCTTTCCTGCCCAAACTGTCCACCTACCTTTGGACCTGAGAGAGAGTAAAAGTTCTTCCATTTTATTTAAGCCAATGTATTAGAGGTCTACCATTATAGCAGCCTTGCTCATCTAGTAGCAATAAAAGCTGTTAACAGTGATACAGAAAACCCATCCAGTCCATGAGTAACTAAGACCATGTATAAATTATACTTTCATTTATAAATTTAAAATTTAAATATGCCTGCGCCCGGGCCTCCCTGGTGGCGCAGCGGTTGAGCGCTGTGCTGTGGAGCTGTCGGCGGCAGCGGCGACGCGAGTTCGATGCCCGGCCGGGGAGAGTCCCACATGGCGCGGCAGACCTCTCCTGCCTCGCCCGCTGCTCCCCTCAGCAGTGTATTTCTGATCTGCCTGTTCTGCTCCCCGCTCTGTCTCTGGTGAACCCTCTCGCCGCCCCACACCTCTGGCCTGTACCCCAGCTTGTATGTAAAAATTAAAACAATAAATAAATCAATCTTTATAACAAAACAAAACTACAATATCTCCCACCCACCCTTTAAAAATAAATAAATAAATAAATATGCCTGCGCCCAAAGAACCACCCCATCTATCTGATAGGTGGATGCTTGGGTTAGGCTGAGGGAAAAGTAGTTACCAGAAAACGGTCTAAAAAAAAATGTCATCAGCTCACACCCTCTCTCACTTGTTCTGGATCTAGCCACAGGATACCACAAGTGCAAACAAAAGGGCCTTTGGTATAGAAAGAGAAAAAAAAATAATTTACTCTAAACAACAGGTTAACAGAAGAGGGAGACGGTCTAGTTACCGACTGATAGGTGACGTTGCAGGTACAGGGGCTGACAGGACGTGGTAGAGGTCTCCCATTGTGAGGTCAGGAGCAGCTGGAGGAGGAGCTGGTGGCCCAGAAGGCCTGACTCTGGTGGAGCAGCTGCCTTCCACAGCAGCGCCCACAGAGAGCCCATGTGCCAGGATCCCTTTTACAGGCTCATAGGTGGCTGCTCAGCCCCGCCCCCTTCCCAGCAGCCCCTCCGCAGGACGGCAGGGGCGGAGTTCAGACCAGAACATTGCGCAGGCCTCAACCTCTTTGGTTTGGGCGGAGTCCAGGAGCGGGTCCAGGGGGGCATTTGCGGGGGTGGGGTCACACCTGCTGCCCCCGGGGGAGAAAAGCCAGGGGGGGGGGGGGCGCTTAAACGGACTGGCTTCCAGCTCACTCACAGGAATGGTAGGATTCACTTCCTCACAGGCTGTTGGTTCCTTGCTGGCCATTGGCCAAGGCTCCCTCAGTTTCTCACCTCACAGGCCTCTCCAAGGAGCAGTTCACAACATGGCAGCAGCTTCCAGCAGAGCAAGCAATGAAAGAGCAAGAGAGCGCAAGCAAGACGAGACCAGGGTCTTTTTAGAAAGGAACCGCCACTCCTATCTGACTTGACGCAGGGTTGGAGGGCACTGCTGGTGGTATCTTCTTCCCCATCTAGGGCAGAGGCGAAGGATAGAGACCAAGAGGTAGGGTAGGATAGAGGTGTTTGAGGGAAATGAAGGACCTAAAATAGCCAGTGTGGGGAGCAGGGGCAGATGCAGGCACAGAAACCCATGTGGCTCTACCTGGGGCCTGAGTCTGGAGATATTTTAAAGCTCCAAGTAACTCCTGTCCATAAGGAGACTCTAATACCTAAATCCACACCACCACCACTCTCCCACCCCGCCCCACCCCCAGGCAGCTTTGCCTTTGCTGGAGGAGAAAACCTTTTTTAAAAAATTTATATCTATATCTATATTTTTTTATTATTGTTATTATTAATATCTTTTACATTACTGTGTATTCCTCGTAGGTTACCCACCACCGATTCACCCATGAACCATCACCATAGTCCCTTGTGCTCTTTTCTAGAGAAAACCTTCCTGAGTGCAGCAAATATCCACTGGGATCCCCAAGGGAATGGTACAGCCACCAGGAAGCCAAGCCAAGAATACCCATTCTGGGAAGACAGGCACTTCACCTGCAGCCCAGGGGCTGGACTCCAACATCCTCTTGCTCTGAGATGACCATCCCGCAGGGCCACCCCTGAGGAAAATGGATGAACAACCCCACTGCCAATGTCCTACGAAAGGCACAACCCGTCATAGGAAATGAGAGGACCTGAGCCTTGGGTGCAGTGAAAAGGCATTTCCTCTTCTCTGAGCCTGGTGACTATCTCAAAGGACTCACCTCCTCTCTGGTTTGAGGACCTGGGGTGGAGGGAGGAAGGGGCAAGGGGGGAGGTGTTCTATAGGGAGGGGAGTTTGCTAAAGTCCTCTCTTTGGGGGAGGGATGGTGGTGGTTAGAACTCTGCAGGGAGGCTCTGTTACCCAGAGGCTTACGAAGCAAACTTGCAGTATCAGGACACAAAATCTTGGGGCTATTCTAGAGCTGTTAAGGGTTAGGCATTCACCCTGGCTGGAACTGCTTAAAAGCAACATATGCAGAGAGGGCCCTCTAAGCTCTAACATCACCTCAGGCTCATTAATATCTATTAACATAATAAAATCCCCAGCCAGGGGGGCACTTGGCCACCATTTTCTGTATGTGAGATCCATGCACAGTTGTGATCTAGTCGTGAAACCACTGCACCTGCACAACCAAGATTCCAGATTCCAATTTGACCCTCCCCCTTACTCAGGCCCAGGTAGCCATGAACTGACATAAGGCAGAGGCAGAGCCAAGATCACACTTGACTGCTTCTTACGTGACAGTAAATGAGAGAAGCTCAGGAGAGGAGGGGTAGAGGTGAGGCTCCTGGGGGTAGGTTTGGGAGGGTGGGCAAGCACTCTGATGTGGACTGAAATGTGGGTTTATACCGGCAGGTAACTGCTGAAGACTTACATGTTCAAACAGTGGCAAGCCAGTCTGGAACTAGGGTGTTAAGACTGAGGCATGGTTTATACTGAATTGGGTGTGGTAGGTGCTCCCCACCAGAACCCCTAGCCCAGGTCCTGTCAGATCAGCTCTCACCAAGGTCTCTGACAAGCGACTCCCACTGTACAGAGGAACTGCACCCCTGAGAACCCTCTCTTCTCAAGAGCTGTTGTTAAGGGAGTTAAGAGGCAGTAATAAGAGGCAACTAGAGTTCGAAAGTTACCTTCACACCAGGGAATTCAGAGTTGTTTTGAGTAACCAGACCCATCTTCAAATCCAGGCAAAAATCCAACTCGCCTTGGACCTCATTTTAGCCAGAAACAAAGATGCCCTGGACACACTCCAGCCTGGGACCCTGACACAGACTGCCCTTGGGGACACCAACCTTCTTTTCTGATCCCCTCTGTGGTGCAGACTTAGAATATCCTGCCTCACTGACTTCAGCTGTATTCCCTGTGCCAAAAAGGAATAAGAGCTCAAAAAAGGAAAGAACAAATTTTAAGGAGAAATTTATTTCACAGATTCACTTTCTTGCTTTCGACACCTGAACTATAAAAGCTGGAAAGTTGCAATTTGCAACCAAATGTCCGACATGCAAACTGCTGGCTGGGGAATGTAGTTGTGTCAGCTGTAGTTGTGTCAGCTGCCTGCCAGCTCTACGGGAATTAAAAAATGGCAGACATGGGCCTCCCTGGTGGCGCAACGGTTAAGTGCTGCACTGTGGAGCTGTCGGCAGCGGTGCCACGAGTTCGGTGCCACGAGTTCGACGCCAGGCCAGGGAGATTCCCACATGGCGCGGGCAGACCTCTCCTGCCTCACCCACTGCTCCCCTCAGCAGTGTATTTCCATCGATCTGCCTGTTCTGCTACCTACTCTCTCTGGTGAACCCTCTCGCGCCCCATGCCTCTGGCCTGTACCCCAGCTTGTATGCATAAATAAATAAATCTTAAAAAAAAATGGTAGGCACAAGATGGACTTTAGCCACCAAAAAAAATAGGAAAGACATGAGGCCCTGCCCAGATGTTGGAGGTTTTGTGTGTGGGAATCCAGCACCTAACACACCTACCCAGTGGTCATCCATCAGCGGGGGCCCCCACTTTCCAACTTCTGCTCCTTACACAGAGCTCCAGGCCCAGCTCTCCCAGGAAACATTTATTTCCTGCATCCAGTTAGGGAGGCAAAAAGATACCACAGAAATCTAAAGGATAGCGGAAAACCAGCTTTCAATCTAAAGAGCCCTACAGTCACCAGCTCGATTTGCTCCTGCTTTGGCCCTGGATGGGAGGCAGGGTGACCGCATCTTGCAGGCAAGTTTTTAATCTCCGTGCCCAGAGCTCTTCTGGGAGTTTTCTGAGCAAGTGGGGGTAGGGAGCTGGCCCAAAGCAATGTCATGTTTGCCATGTACTGTGACAAGTTGTGGTTCCAAAGAAATACTGTTAGATCCCTGAGATCGATGCCTTTGTGGTGACTGCACGAGCCCCCTTGTGGTCGCTGCCCTTCCCTGCAGCCTCGGCCGTCCGGTCACCATTCTGGGTTATCCCTGCCACACCCCGGGGTGCGGAAGCTGAAGGTCCTCTTACATTCCTCCTTCCAAAGGCTGGTCTGGGTGGACTGCAGCATCCTCGGCATGGCCGGGTGCGCCTGGGACTGCAGACACAGGTGGAGGTGGTAGCCGAGTGCCAGGAGCTGCGGGGAGACCGGTGCCCCTCCCCTCCAGAACGTAAATCCCAGAACGGCCGCTGTCCGCGGGGCCTAGAAAAGTTCCTGAAGCACTATGCCTACTCCCAAGTATTTCAGGAAGAGGGAGGGAGAGCGGCCACGGCGGGTAGAGCAGGAAGCGGAGAGAAGGGATCAGATGCGCCCCGCCCACTGCCCCTGGGACTACGGCGCGGGATGCTCCACGGTGCCTATTCCGTTCTGCTCTAGCCTGCGCTCTGGACGCACCACACCACCAGCCTCCTAGGGCAGTTCACTTATGACCATTATTGCAGAAGCGGTGCGCCCCGCAGAGAAAGGAAGAAAAGAAAAGCAGGACAAAGGACTTCACGGAATTTCTCTTGCGATTCCCGCAGGATCTTGCCCATTTGGACTGACAGGCTGGGGAGGCACTGCCCCCTTGTGGTCTCTTTCCCTCACAGCAACTGTATTCATCATAGGCACCCTTCAAGATCCCTACCGCACACCCCACCCCCCCAATCTATTTCCTCGTCTGCCTGCTTCAGGACACCTCCACCTGGAGGTGGGTACAAGAAGGTGACAATAGTAGCACAAGATGTTTTTCTAGTTCAGTACCACTTGCTGTTTTGTAGGTACTGTGCACCCCCTCAAATTCCAACCCTAGTTCAAAAAAAAATTCCTTGGAGTTTGGGCTCCTTTGTAACATTCACCATTTCCTCTTGCTAAGATGATGTTTCTCTACCCATCCATCACCCTTTCAGTTCTCAGTTCAGTGTGACTCCTGTTGAGGCCCTCAGAAATAAAGCTGTGCTGCTTTGCACCTCTTGAGCTCAGCTAGCTTGGCCTTACTCAAAGTTGTCCTTCCCTCTGAGGGAAGGCCCCTTTAGATCAAGTTGATGCTATATCCAGATGCCCTCTTTCCTTAGGGCCCTTATGCAAATAGTTTGTCAGTATTATGCCACTGCCCTTCCTCCCAAAGATCTCAAATTAGACTCTCAAAATTAAAACCGCTGCTCTATTCTTAAGTTGCTTTAAAAAAATTTTTTTTCTTTGACCAGTAGGTCTGTCAGATAAGAGAGCAAATTCATTGGATTAAAAAAAAAAAAAAGCAGAGAATGAGGACATCTGGATCCCAGCTCCATGGTCACCCTGTGACCCGTATGTCTCTGTGCCTCTTTGGTCACCTGTTAAAATAGTTAGTACAAAAGACTGGAAGTACTGGTAGGAACTGTGGTGCTCATGGGGGCAGAGGGGAGCAGGCTAACAGGACATAGTGGAGCAAAAGATAAGTAAGTAATCATTCTTGTTGCGTTGTTCCAGTTCCAGCCAGAACTGAGCCCTATGATACTCAAGGGTCTGCAACTTTGGGGTGATATAGGAAGAGGTCTTGAGCCAGGCAGGAGAGGACACTCACTACATGTGGACATCCTACCCAAACCTGCCAGAACACGAGTGAACAAAACGATATATACACACACACCATTGGAATAGAACCAGTTTATTCATCAGAAAAACCCTGGAAGGGGCATCAGTAGAGAAGTCTCCTCTTGTGGTTGCATATAGACCCTAAGTGCTCCTTGCTGGCTTTATACAGTGATGAGGCAACAACTCAGGAGATCCTATGGGTTGCTGAGTCTCTCTATAGGTGTGCATAGATACTCAGGAGGAAGTAAACTGCAAGCAGCTTTTATTCAAGCGTTAACGTTCCTTACCTCAGACCCTATGTTTCTAGAAGGGCTGAATCTTACTAGATATTACTGGGGCAAATAATGTCAGATATACCAGAATCTGGGACCCTTTGGAGATAAGCTGGACCCCACAATTCCTAAGGCCAGACCTACCCATGCCCTTCCGGTTACATGATGCAGTAAATCCCCTCTTGTGTTCGCTACAAAAAAGTAGGGAGTTTTGTTACTCATTGTCAAACAAGTCCTCTTACAATACAGGATCTTGTTAAGACTTTGCAAACAATTGGATATGGGCTAATAGGGCAAATTCCCAGGCCACAGCTCTAAGAAGCATGGCTGTCTGGGAGGGCTGCAGTGCTAGTAAAGAGACAAAGAAGTTAGGTATGTGGAGTAGAGTTTCGCCAGGCATGTGAACTGAATTGAAACGGCAGTCTGTATTTATGAATGCCCAGGGTAGACTGGTCCAATAGAGCTGGAATCTGCAAGAAGCCTGTTTCACATTTTAATATTGCAGGTTAATCTCCCTTCCAATCACTAAATACCTCTCATCTTTGTGCTTTAGTACTTAACACTTCATCTTGAAGTATACTGGGTGCCTGAAAACAACCACACACAATAAAAAAATTCTACCCAAGTCTATGGCCTGAACTAGATACACACAAAGAGAAGTCCCTGTGGATTGAGGATTATTAAATTTGAAGTATGTTTGTCAGAAAAAAACCTTTATTTATATAAACAGTAGAAGTGCCACCATAGTAACCCTCCTCAGTTTGCTCTGCAGCCCAGAGAGGCCTCCCAGCCAAATCTCCGCCTCCTTTTTCACTGCAAACCTACATTTTTTAAAAATATTGCCAGCCAGAATTCCAAGATCTCCCTGCTTGGTTTCCAGGCTCAGAAAATATCATTTAAAAAGTGATGCGGAGCCAGTTGAAACTACTGCCAAAGCTTCTAAGTGAAAGCTCATTTCTCACACACACACTCTCACACACAAAGACATATTTCGTTTGCCAACTACAGTATGCTTTTCCTTTTTTATGTAATCAAAGTTTCCTTGGGCCTGAAAGTCTGAAGGCCAATGAAACTACATTACCATGTGACCAGCAGTAACCTGCATTCAGGGTTTTTCTCCCACCTGTTTACCTAGACTCTGGGGAAGTAATCTCACACATTTTAGGGGGTGCACTTAAATGTACCATGGAACAAATTCACTGCTAGGTACAGTGCAGCCTTTCTCTGCAGGGGCATCTGTGGGGTTCCCCCATCACCTCTGTATGCTCCCCTGAAGTTAAGGCAATTGGTGGTATGTGGACTAAGGGGGGACAACCCCCCACCAACCGCCCTTTGTGTTATACCGCCCTTTGTGTGTATAGGTTCCCCATACCAGGCCTCTGTGCCTTCTGTCTTATTGTCTTTCTGACATTTTTAGCAGAAGATGCCCCTGCCATCCAAAGAACCCAGCCACATGAACAAGAGCTGGTTCTCAACATCATCCTCCATCCTGTCTAATCCTTGGGAAGCTATTCAGGCCCTCACCCAAGTAGGTCTTTGGGGAGCCCAAGCCACCCATTCAGACAGAGGCCCACAAGGGGATCCCCTAACAAGAGCATTTGAGAATGTAACAGTGATGGCCACCCTCTCCCTCTGCCTGCCTCAGGCAGATGATCTGAGCCCAAGCTCTGGGGAAAGGATTGCTCAACTGAAAAAAAAAGTAAATTGACCTCAGATTATTTTCCTATGGTTTTTCCCACTCCTTAATATTTGCCACATTGCTTTTCACATTCCAGTTCTCAAAAGGACAGGAGAATTAATAAATAAATAAAAAAGAAAGAAGTTAAATTAACTGGAATCAAGAACATTTTTTTCTCAAGTGTAAAAAGCCTGAGATTTATAGCTGAGCATCAAGTATGACTTTTACCTATAATGTTCTCCTAGATATAGCAGGGAGAACAGCCTGCCATGTTACTAGAACTGCAGCAATGATGTTTTAATAAAGCAATTTAAAGCTATTAAGTTTGGTCAGATTTCATTTTTATTTTTCTTAAACTTCATTTGCTATTGTTTTGCTTAAAGTTTTCAACTTACTAGAAAATAAGTAATAGCTCCTCTATTACTTCCCATTCCCATCACTGACCAGTTTCACCTTCCATATATTATATCACATATGCTACAGCAATAAAATCACTTTATAGATACTGCCTCAGAGAATAAATATTTAAGAGCTTCAAGACCCCAGAGAATAAACGTTTAAGAGCTTCAAGACCCCACCCCTCTATACATTATCTTTCTTACGATATCATTTCCAATCCAACACAAAGTAAGTGGGCACCAAAAATGACTTTTAGACAAGGGCAACTTTATCCTACTGTGGTGTTTCAATCCAAGTATCACACCAAGAAAATGCCTCTGCTTAGCTCTAGCTAGCATCAACTGAGAAGCAGGAAGAGAGAAGCTAAATAACTTCTTGCATAAATACTTACTGGTAGCCAACTGAGAAGAATTTCAAGAAAACTGTTCAGTAGGAAAATGTATGTCCAGAAACATGACCTGTGGAAAACAATTACCCATGCTGACGTGGCAGCTTCAGGTCTTGCTGGAAGGTGAGGCAGGAGGAGAAAAAGGGAGAAAAGGAGCTCTCATTTCTATGGGAAGGCAAAACAGCACATCTGTTTATTCAAATTACCCAGGCATAACTCTGTCTCCTGCAAAACATAGCAAGTACTGTAAGCACTAGGGATAGTGACACTAGCTTAGTGTTTATAAAAGGATTCTGTAAAAGAAATCCTAGTTCTGTAACTAACAGATTGCTAGATACTACAGAAACTTTAGATTTAGAATACATACTGTCTTGGTAGCCACCTTAAATATCTTTCTTTTGCAACTATCCGTTCAAAATCAAACAAAATTGTTGATCACTGTACATCCTGGAAGTTGGCTAGAAACAACACATTACTGCAAAAAAATTTTAAAGACTTGAGAAAGTTTAATATCTCTGGAGTATGACATCATAAAGAGTAAATCTTTTTTATCTAATGATTCTAAAATAATTGGGAAGCTGGAGTGGAGACACATGGCTTTTGATATTTATGCAATCATTTCTTGTTTTTAAAAGCAACATAGTGAATAACTTTTAGCATCAAAAATGCTTACCAACAACTGAAGTAAACATTGTCTACATTCTTAGTACAACACAATCTTTAACAAAACTACAAGTATGTATACACCTCTAATATTGGCAAATTGCTTCAAAACGCAATTCTCAGCAAGTTTTTTGTAATTTATTCACAGTTCAGAGTTAGTTACTAGACTTACAAGACATGAGAAAGAAATGACCAATTGGCTCAGCAAACTAATCGTTTTAAAGAACACAAAACTGAAAGCAAGGATGATTCCAGGATTTTCAGCTCACAAGAAGTATAAAGAAAATTTAAAAAAATTTTATTTTAAGAAATGCAAACACAAGACATTTAAAAAGCTAATAGGATCACTTTTATATTCATTCTGAAAACTAGTGTAATAATAAAAGTAACAAGAATTTCCTAAACTGTTCTCATTAGACACTATTTACGGTATATTCCATAATAATGAAATTAGCCAGTACTGTATTACAAGTTAATATAGCGTAACTTCACAATTTTGTTAGTTGTCTGATTTTTAGTTTAACTTTGGATATTATTTATTTGAAGTTTATGTTATCAGGCCTATTTCCTATTGGATGTCATGTCAGAGATCTAAAGATACGATCAACTTCACCAAGCTAAGGAAATATTAATAATCTTTAAATATCGTGGAGGGAACTAATTTCAGTGTTAAAAATTCAGACTCTTAACAGTAAAAACAAAGGAAAGTGATCTAAAATCTATTTTCATGGTTAAAACACTTTTATCTGCTATTCTGGTATACAAAATCTACTAGATAGGTAGATATAAGACTAAAATATCTTTAATATGCCATTCAATTTCTTTGGCCTTCAAAATTTTGATGTGAGCTACAAATTCTCAAAGAAATTGTGCTTTTTAGAAAAATCACTTAAGTTGTGGCATACAATAGATTACATTTGTCTTTTCCTTTTATTGCTGTAGTAGATCCTAAATTTTTGAAAGATAAGGAAAAAACTAACCCCAAAGGATTTCTTAAAATGTTTGTTAAAACAAACAACTTGGTTGATTTTCCTTGTTTGATGATTAACAGAAACGTGTCAAAGGAACAGTACCACTGAACTTAAAAAAAGGCTCCTTTCCTCTCATCCTTATTAACAGCTCAGGCCAAGAGACCAGAGTTTGAAAGAATAAGACAGTATAATCTCCGAAGCAACTTTCTCAGAAATCTGAGAGAAAAACCCTGTTTTGGTTCTCTTAACCACCAGCCCCACTTATATATTATCCTGTGCAGTTCTTAGTATTCCTGCTTCACTAGTCGTAACCTTTGCATTTAATCACTTCTTTTCTTTAGATTACCACAAGATAGCTGTCTGGTAGACGGACAGTGATAACAACATACTTTATAAAAAACTTGGGTCACTATTTTTAAGTAAATAAATCCATTTGTCACCCTCTCACTCCAGCCTTCCAATGATCTTAGTCTTCACTAGCAATGAGTCCATCAAGGGACAAGTAGATTTTGCTTTAAATGAGATGTATTTTTCAGTTCCATGATTGGTGACTTGCCTGTAATAAGGCTGTTGACATAGTTACAACAAGCTAAAAACAGTTAACATTAGTTTTTCTCTTGCCATTTATTCCTATGGCATAGGTGATTTTAAAAAGACAGAAAAGTCAGAAAAGCTGACTGACTCCAAAGTACCACTCATTACTGGGCCATGTGTTAGATGCTACATATGACCTTCCAGCCTAGAAAGGGCTCATGGCCTGGGGTAGGGAAGTTATATATGAGTTAATTTAAATGTTAAATGTACTATAAGAAGTTTTTATATAAAGAACTTATGTAGACTACCTTCCTTAAAAAATCAGATTTTCTTATCCTGTATTACACTGGTTTTAACTGGGCATGTAAACTTAATTGTGGTTATGCTTACAGAATCTTTTTTCATAATTTATGGAAGCATTTAAAAATCACTACATGCAATGGCGACAGGGAAGGGAAGCCATGTTTGTTTGGAAAATATCACTCCTTGTTCTTATTATTGGCTTTTAATATGTGATTTAGAACTTATCCTTGCTTTAACTGCATTTGTGTCTTAAAGAGAAAGACACACAGGAAAGAGAAAAAAGAGATTGTGAAACTGATTGATTTTGCATATTAATTTTTGCTCAGAATACGGACTCAAACTTTAGACAATTAAGAAACACTATAAACCCACACAAATCATGTGTACAAAATGTTAATATAACAAACAAGAAATGACAATATACACACACTAAAACTAGATCTACACAAACCAATCTTTAAAACAACATAAATAGAGCTATTGTAGCAACATATGTAAATATTTTATTTCCTAAAATGATGTTTTTAGTCTCCATCTAGGAGTCCTTCCAAATTGCCTCAACATATGCCAATTCTTTCCCTAGCCCTGAAACACAAGCAGCAATACATGCTTCACTTGCAGCAAGAGCTATCAGTGAATCTTTACCTTGTCAAGAAGTTCAGACACAGAAAAAAGGAAGATTATGCTTACTTAAATTATGTTAAATATTTTACCTTCACAATTCTAAAATTAAAACTTTTGAAAGGGGACTTAACCCAAACATAAACATGTTGTCCTATAACCCTCAAGGCATGGTCAAAAAAACTCCACGAAGAAACAGTTACAACTTTTTAAGTGTCAAATATTCTACTCTAAATATTTTAATCTAAATTGTAAATTTCCATTTCTGACACTAACCAGCTGAAGGCACCTCAATATTACTTTACTTGTATATCTTCTTTATTCCTAAATATATTTCAGGGATAGGACACAGAAAATACGAAGAAAAATACCTAGGGGGTAATACTAAATTTAATTCAATCCTTCACTATTATCAGCATAAAGCATATTACTTTTTCTAAGCCTAACTCATCATATACATTTAGAATCAAATAATTATTCAAAGGCTTGCAAGTATTTTAGAGAGTCATAAAGAGCTTCCAAATTAGCACAAAGGTACTAGTTTTATGCAAAAAGGCACGGTTAAAATTAACTACAAGAAAGGAGGTTAAAATTAACTGCAGGAATTCTACCTTGGGGCAAAAGTTGAAGAGAATTCTGAATATATCAATATTAATTTAACTTGAGACATCTGATAGCAAATTTGTGTGATAATTTCAAAGAACAAGGTAAAAGTCATTCAGAAGTCATTAAAAAAAAACTACAGATATAAGGAATTAGAAACTACTTTAAGGAGATGAAAAAACAAGGAATAGGATCCCAACATGTATGCATCCCATCTTCAAATTTAAAATCACATTGTCAGTTGTTCAAAGTAGCTCAAAGTTAAAGTTTGTGCTATGAAATTGTGCAAATAGGTTCTGCTAAGGGTTGGAGAAAAACCAATGCTTTATTATACTATTTAGCTTTCTATGTTACCTCAACCTATAGATAACAGGAAATAGTTTGAGAGACTAAGGTTAACCTAACTTAGCTATAAATCCCATCATGAAAAATTTTTAGTATTTAAGTTTTACAGTTTCGTTGAAAAACAAAACACAAATTTCAAAGTAAATCATGGCATAGTCTCTTTATATATAACTTAGCAAAGCCTTAATGAAATGTTCAAGTATTACTGTATTACTGGTTTTAGATATTCCAATTGAATACATTACTCTTTCATTGGTCTGAATGAACAGAAGCATGGTAAAACAAATACCAATTATTTTAAAACCATACAATGCTCTCAGATTGGGAAGGGGAGCAGAAACTCAACACACAGTGTCCTTTAAAGAAACTAAGACCTAAATCTCATTTCTGATACCAATTGCAATATAGATTCTATTATTCTAAGTCCCCCACAAATTACTGGAAAAATATGAGGTAATTTCACAAAAATCACAAATTGAGTGGAATAATTATAACTGATACATAAATAAGGATTTGCTTAAAAAAGGCTTAGAAGGGTGATATTTTAAATCAATATTTAAATACAAAAGGTGTCTTATGTTGCTTAATCGCCCAGATGCTCCTTATTCTACAGTTACAGATTTGGCAAGATTCCGTGGGAAATCAACCTACAAAAAATAAAAGCAAGATTTGAGAGATTATACATATTGGGTGAACTAAGAGGAGTTGCTACTAGCAAATTACTTTCATTTATAAGACAGAAAATAACATGTTCATTTGCTATCTTTATTATAGGCTCAAGGAATTACATTAGAAAACATAGTCACATAAAGTATCTTAAAAAAATCTGAAATCGTTATGAAAAAGAATTCTAAGAGAGTCAATTCAACACACAAAGAGCTCCTGTGGTCCTCTACACAAGTGGTAGCCCTGTCAGAAAACACTAGAAATGTATAAAAGCAGGATGCTAAAAACTCTGCAGTGTGTGTGGGGCAGCCCCAAAAACAAATAATTGCCAGGTAAGGAACACTTTAAGGAACACAGAGTTACATTAAGAAAACAGATGTACTTCCCAAGGAGAATCAGAATCATGGAGGTAACTGCCAAGATTCCCTCAAGTTCTGTGGGTAAGAAAATATTACCATATAACCTACAAAATCAGTCATACAAATGTAACACATGATAGCTATATATCCAATGGATTACTCACATGCAAGTGCTAAAAATTTAAAAGGAAAAGTATCAGAATGTACCGGTGTAAAAAGCTAGCCAGGAATCTATGCAGTGATCCAATACTTACATCATATCCTCTCAGCACAGCAAGGTGGAAAGCCAGCAGCTGTAAGGGGATCACACTGAGAATGCCCTGCAAGCAGTCCACTGAATGGGGCACCTTGATTGTTCTTTTTGTGTTCTTAATGGTCTCAGTATCTTCCTTATCACAAATCACCACCGGGCGTCCCTGAGAAAGAAAAATCACAAACACACTGGTAAGCATAGGCAGGGTTGCAGCACGTTAATGTGTAAATTTTACACTGAAATTCAAATGTGGACTCACTAAAATAGACTTATTGAAACTCACAATCTTATGTGATTCATAGGAAATCAGACTGACCTCACACTTGAGGAAATAAAGTTTCGGAGAACACAGTAATTTATTTATACTCACACAACTAAGAAATAACAGGTTCAGTACTTAAATCCAGGTCTGCCTGCTTTGAACCCAAGTTTGCAACCACTATGTTGTACCTAAAAAGTAATACCTTTGGGGATTTGGATTTACACATAAAGCCAAACGATTTGAGGAAAATGAGGTTAAGCAAAGCACCCACAAGATTGACGTCAAAATCCAAATGTGAGGTTTCAACTGAAATACGGAATATTTCGGAATATATTTTTTTTATTATTGTTATTTATGTCTTTTACATATTCCCCTTGGGCAGTATTTCGGAATATTAAAAGGGAGTAGCATACACTACTTGAAGAGGGGAGGACCTGGAGACTAAGAACTCTGTTTTGATCTTGGTTCTGCCTATTATGAGACTATGGGTTGGGTACTGTTAAACAAAACTCTTAGGTATCTCAAATTCCTCATATATAAACCTAAACTAAACATATTTCATAAACCACCTGCTTGGCACTGGTTTGTCACTTTAAATGTCATAAAATTCAAATATGGCTTACTGACCCAACTCTTAGACCCCCCCCCCCCCCCAAGGCAACCCAGGGCAGGCCCTGACTTACCTGCCTGGCTATCACCTGCTGAAAAGCATTCTGACACTTGGCGTAAGTGTGATCCCTCATGATGATCATGATGACAGGCATCAGCTTATCCACTAAAGCCAGGGGACCATGTTTTAATTCACCAGCGAGGATGCCTTCAGAGTGCATGTAAGTGATTTCTTTGATTTTCTAATAGGAAAAGAACAAGGTTAGTCTTCAGTGCATTTTTTAAAAATCCATTTTTAAGTAAGTATTACACAAAACATCAGATGTATGAAGTTACTATCTGTCCACCCAAAAATATTAAAAGGATCACTTATCTATAATATGTGGATAGCAAGTTAACAGATCACAATTTCTACAGTATCAACAGAACCTGAAAGTTTTAAAACCTCATAAGGACTTTTTGAAGATTTTAGATGATCATAAACGTACTCATGTATCTTTGTAACTATTGTTCCGACTTGTTTCATGTTTGACCTCAATTAAATTTCACACCTATAGAACTTAATTTTTATATTATTCTTATCTGAACAACTTGACCCATGTTACTTGTTAACCCCAAGTTATCATGCCAAAATGTATGCTTTTTGATTTTCACTTTTGAATTAAGTACTCTATTAGTACTTTCTCAAGGTAAACACATCAAAATGCGTAAGTGCAAATGCACTTAAAAAAATTCCACTCCATTCAAAATAATAGTCTGAAATTATAAGTGAGGAAACTTACCAAAGCCCCTTCAAGACAAGTAGCATAATGATAGCCACGTCCCATTATTAACACTGACTTCTGATGATAAAGCTCTGTTGCCAATTTCTGAATTTCATCATCCATGCTCAGAACTTCCTTAATCAAATCTGTTAAGTAATATTAGTAAGTGGGTCAATTGTATACTGATGGATAGAAACTAGACTTTTGGTGAGGATCATGATGTAGTATATACAGATGTCAAATTATAATACTGCACACCTAAAACTTACATAATATTATAAACCAATGTTACTTCAATAAAAATTTTATTTAGATTTTTAAAATTTAACTTTAAAAAATAATTAGCAAAATCTCTGAAAGAGATCAATAAACTGAACAGATAGAATAACAATACTACTACTAGGTATAAAATTACAAATCTTAGTGACTAGCTACTAGCTTCCAGGGTAAGAAAAGAATCTCACCCATTACCCATTCCCTTAGACAACAAAAGTATAGTATCTGAATACTTTCATACCAGGCAACCGCTTCAATCCAAGCATGATCTCTTTACGTCTCTCTTGCATGGAGATCCTGTCATCACACATCATAAGGGCAAACATCACAAGTGACACAAACTGGCTGGTATAAGCCTGAAATACCACACAAAAGCAAGAGGATCAGCTATAATTGCATTTTAAGAGCCCAGAATTTTTAATTTAAGATGAAAATTTAAAATTCCAATTGGTTTTATAAGTATACACTGTTCATCTTTTAAGACAGTATCAGTAACAGTAAATTGAAACAATACTTGGGAAATCTCTCCCTGTTCTTCATTTTTTGAATCCTGAACAAATGATTTAACTTTTATTTCCAGATACAAGAGAAAAATACCTTATAATGCCTTGGATGCTTATGAAATCCCTAATATTCTTCCCTAGGAAGAGAAACATGCCAAAGGAAGGTGAGTAGAGTGTAAATGTGCATGTGCAAAACTAAACTGAATTTAATGTGTATCAAAAGCAAGGGCTTATTGGTCTTTGTATCGGATTCTTTTTTATTTTGTTCTTTGATTTTTCACCTTTGCCTAATGCATGTTTCTCATTTCCACCTTTTTTTAAAGTTTGGCTAGAAATAAAAAAGAAATAAAAAAGAAAGCTGAACTGTAAAAAAAAAAATAGAAATAAGAATAATCTCACTTAATGAATAATTACATGAAAGATATGCTATTAACACTTGTGAAAACTGCCTTCTACTCTACTATTTTTTTATATTGTTAAAAAGGGTAATTATTGAGCCTCCCTGGTGGCGCAGCAGTTAGGCACTGCGCTGTGGAGCTGTCTGCAGCAGCGATGCGAGTTCGACGCCCGGCCAGGGAGAATCCCACATGGCGCGGCAGACCCCTCCTGCCTTGCCCGCTGCTCCCCTCAGCAGTGTGTTTCTGATCTGCCTGTGCTGCTCCCCACTGTCTCTGGTGAACCCTCTCTCGCCGCCCCATGTCTCTGGCCTGTGCCCCAGCTTGTATGCATAAATAAATAAATCTTTAAAAAAAAAAAAAGGTAATTATTGGCAGGTATAATTCTGTGACTTGCTTTTATTCCTAATTAACATTACAAGCACTTTCCTAAGGAAGAACAGTTTCTCTCACTTATGTGTAAAAACCTTGAAAAGTTTCTTTCATTTCTTTAGATCTCCGCTGTCCCATCTGTTAAAGGTATATGATACTTAGAAGATTTTCATGAGAATTAAATGATACCAATGTAACATAATGTCTGTCATATAGGCCCAAGACAAATTTTTTAATGATGAAAGTGTGAGCTCAAAGACATTCATGTTCGTGTGCTATAAAACGGTGACTATTTTAAGACTTGCAGTGACACTGTCAAGACTATTTTCATTCCTATGAGCGGTTATGAATGTGAGATATGCCTGTTTTGCAACGTTCTGCACAATATTAAGAATTGTCTCTTTAGCACAATTTTACCATTTTGACTGCAGGATAATGAACTTTACCATACATATATTGAACCTGAAAAATAAGATTTTTTTTTTATAGCTGCCAGTCATTTATGTTTTCTCTTTTGAAAATTAACTTTATTTTTCTTTACTTTTTTTGACTTGGGTTTTGTTTTCTTTTTCCTGTTTTTTAGTTGGTCTTTATTGTTTTTTTTTTAAAGATTTATTTATTTATGCATACAAGCTGGGGTACAGGCCAGAAGGTGTGGGGAGTGAGAGGGTTCATCAGAGACAGAGTGGGGAGCAGAACAACAGGCAGATCGACAGAAACACACTGCTGAGGGGAGCAGCGGACGAGGCAGGAGAGATCTGCTACATCATGTGGGAATCTCCCCGGCCGGGCGTCAAACTCATGTCACCGCTGCCGACAGCTCCACAGTGCAGTGCTCAACTGCTACGCCACCAGGGAGGCCCTGGTCTATATTGTTAAGTTTCAAATACTTTTACCCAGTTTGGACTGATTTTTCATAATGGTATATATAGTGACATGAAAGTTTCATTTTTTAACTCCTATGTAGTACTTTTAAGCTTGTACAGTCCTTCATCTTAACATTAGTTGACTATTATATTTTCTTAATTCTATTGTTTTCATTGTCGCATTTATTTTATATTTTTGAAATTTCCTTCTTTGACCACGTGAAATTAATTTTAATGCAACGTATTGGTTTCTGTTCTTATTTTCAGAGATGACCACTTTTTCTCCTCCATTTTACCCCACAATTTGACATTTCCTGTAGTCTGAATACTCTGATATACTACAGAGCTAAGCTGCAGGACTACTGATTCTGTCCCACAGATATGTTAATTCTTTACAAAACAATTTTCCATCAATTTGTGCTAGGAATTTAAAAGTCTACAAATTTATAAAGTTTTAATCTCATCAACAAATATTTATGAGGCCTCTCACACATTTCTTGGCAATGCTATTTTTACAGCTATTGAAAATAGAATTTTATGACTAATTAAAAATGGAGAACTCTAAGCACACATCTATCCATATCTTTTCTTTTTTCTTTTTTAAGGATTTATTTATTTATGCATACAAGCTGGGGTGCAGACCAGAGGTGTAGGGTGGTGAGAGGATTCACCAGAGGCAGAGTGGGGAGCAGAACAGGCAGATCAACTGAAGTACACTGCTGAGGAGAGCAGCGGGAGAGGCAGGAGAGGTCTGCTGTGCCATGTGGAACTCCCCCAGGCTGGGTATCAAATTTGCACTGCAACAGCTCCGGACAGCTTCACAGTGTTGCGCCTAACCCATTGTGCCACCAGGGAGGTCCTATCCATAGGAAAAGTCTAAGCAGGTACTGTCAGTTTATAAACAAATTTTGTGTATGTGACTTCTGATTCATTCCAAGTTTTTAACTGATATTCTTTTTTTTTTTTTTTTTTTTTTTTTTTTTTTTATTTATACATACAACCTGGGGTACAAGCCAGAGCTGTGGGGCGGTGAGAGGGTTCACCAGAGACAGAGTGGGGAGCAGAACAGGCAGATCAGAAATACACTGCTGAGGGGAGCAGTGGGCGAGGCAGGAGAGGTCTGCCGCACCATGTGGGATTCTCCCCGGCTGGGCGTCGAACTCGCGTCGCCGCCGCCAACAGCTCCACAGCGCAGCGCTTAACCGCTGCGCCACCAGGGAGGCCCTTTAACTGATATTCTTAAGCACTACTGCAAACAAGAAGAATTTTGTCTCCTCCTCTTCTATTGTTTTACTTATTTTTTTCTTATTAAACTGGGTCAATTTGGCATTTATGGTTTGTGTGTTCTAAATTGAAGTCCCACTACCACTGAAATCTAACATTTCCTACTTTATTTTTCAATAAACTGATTAAATGCAAAATATACTATTAGGGCAGAGAAAGCAATCTACTCTCTTGACCCCTTGGGTAATTAAACTGTTTCTAATCCAAACTTATCAGATAACAAGTATTCCAGGTTCCTCCAGTCTATACCTAAAAATGTTATCCTACAGACTAACGTTTCTTTCTTTGAACTTAATAGCACTGGTTTAAGTACAATATTAAAGTAACTTTAATGCTTGTATTTTTCAGTGACATTCCCATTACAGCTTAATTTCCAATTTCATGTTTTTTATTTTATCAGTACATACCGGGAAACCAATTATGAGAAAAATAAGCTGCACCTTATATTTAAAATCTATTAAGGTTCAAAAGAATTTACCAGGAAAATGTTGATTCTGAACTTTTAAACCTGGTTTTACTTTTTATTCAGCCAAAAATAAAGTTACTTTGGTTTATTTTTTTAAATCAACAAGAGTCAGTACTGTGGTGAAATTCTAAACACCTGCAATAACATACAAAAATTGCTGAACCTGCACATCAGTTCCTACAGAAATATTAAATTTTCTATGGTATGATATTATGGGAACGTTATATCCCTCTAGCCCTGACAGTTTTTGTGGCAAAGATGGGAATTCATACTCAAGATTATAGAATCCTTCTGCTAGTTCCATCACAGAGCCCAAAGATCATGGTAAACAAAGAGCTTCTTTGGTCACTCCCATTAACACAGAAATTTGTATTTGCCATTCACAGAAATGGCCTAGGACTAAACATCCCCAAACTGTTAACTCCAAGCCCAGAATATCTAAGGGAGTTGAAGAAAACAAGATTACTTCAGAATCCAAGAAAAATTAAAGACTAAATTGCTATACTTACTAAATTTTTTAAGGGAATCTTTTTTTAAAGAGACTAAAGTATGCACTACAAAAAGATGCTTACTTTCTTATACCAGATGGTATGACTCTATTGGTTATAGAAGGATAGTGGATGAAGAAAATATGGGATTTCTCTATCCTATCTTTGAAACGTCCTATAAATCTATAGTTCTTTCAAAAGAAAAAAGAACGTAAAAGAAAACAAAACCTAATGATCCAAATAACAAAATGATTGAATCTCAAAAACCATGTTAAATGAAAGTAGCCAAGAAAAAAAGACATGTTTTCCACAATTCCATTTATAAGAATTCTTAGAAAATGACAAAATATAGAAAGAGAAAGCAAAAGTAGTTCACTGAGGCTGGGGAGTAGTACTGATTTTTCAGGTCTGCTAAAACTGGATTGTGAATGCCAACTACCCCACCTTTTTTGTGTGTATAAGCACTCCCCAACCAAGGCAACTCAGATACACAACTCAAATGCTTCTTGGGTCTGTGTTCCCAGGCTGCAGTCCGAAAAAGACCTCCCCTATAAACTCATGTATTTTGACTCAAAAATAAAAATAACTAGATTTAGACAGTAGTTACACAGCCAAATTCACCAAAACTGTACACTTAAAGTTGGTGAATTTTATGGTATAAAAAAGATACCCCAACAAAACTGTAGAAAAAAGGTTAATGGTAGAATCTAAGTGATGGATAAACAGGTGTTAATACAAAATTCCTTTAATTCTGCTCAGTACCTAAAAAATGAATGTGATACAATACTGAAGAAAATTAAAGCTTTAATGAACAACAGAATTAGAAATTTAAAAAACTATATATACCCTGGAAGTTTACAGTTCAAAAGAGTTAATGAAAAGGTAAGTAAATAGCATCCATTTTGGTGGTAACGATCCCATATCCCACATATACCGCACTGAAGCCTGTTTCACAATGTGCTGTGAATAAAGGGGATCCAGGATTCTAATCCCTGATCAAAACAGTCTGCCTGGATGATGTTCCAAAAATCCACAAACTGTTGCTGAAAACAACTGGTTATTTATCCAGGCACAGAATGGAGACCCATGCACAAACACCCTGAATGTTTTAATCATTACTGGAGAAAATTCAGATTTCAGCTTTCTGTAAATTCTAGTGTTAGCAATATCCAAATAACCACAAAACAAAAACCTCATTTGGACTTTTCACATAATAATCAATTTCACACACACACACACACGCACACGCGCGCACACACACAATTTTCATGAAGTTCTTTAAAATGAAAAAAAATCAAATGTATTAATGTACATGTTTACATCATCTTCCACATACCTTCAATTAAACTCAAATCTACTAATACCTAAGCATCTTACTAGACCATTAGTAGGACATAATAGACTTAAGCAACTGAAATCTTGAAATCATAAAGAATAAGACACTTTGGAGAGAGAAAACCATTTGCATTTATACAAAATTCTAAGATTCCTATTTTTATTACCATTGCTAAATGTATGCATATCCCAATTTAGGCACTTATCTTTAAAAAGGAGGATACTTTTAAATCTCTACAAATATAGTATCTGAAGAGAAAGAGATATCATCATATAATACTTTTTTAATCACCAAATTTTATACCAAACACAGAGTATTTACAAACCTTCAAAGACAGTAAATATGTTGGCATATTTATTAGAAAATGGATATGTAAATTAAATTGCTCAAAATTATTAGAATTAAACTGGCTGGTTCTAATTCATTACTTTTCTAACTTTCAACTACTTAGTGAACTTATGTTATATAAATTTGTCCCTTTTAAAATCTAAAATGGGAGTGAGGGAGGGAATAAGTACTTTACCTATTTGCCCAAAAGTCTTGAAATTATAATGATTGTAAACTATATGAGTTCTGTAAGTGCTAAAAAATTAAACATGAAATGTGGATTAGTCTGTTTTACCAACACTATGATTAAATAATCACATAAGAATTAAGTGAAGAATTTACCTTTGTGCTGGCTACACCAATCTCAGGCCCAGCATTAATGTGAACTCCACAGTCTGTTTCCCGTGATATGGAACTACCAACCGTGTTGGTGATTCCCACAGTCAGAGCTCCTCTTTCTTTGCAGTACCGAAGACCCATCAGGGTATCTGCTGTCTCCCCTGTGTAAAAACACAAAAGTGACACACAAAGCAGTCAACTTAAAGAGCACTAAGTGAACTCATGTTTCTTAGCCACATAAAAAATTGACTATAGGGCCTCCCCGGTGGCGCAGCGGTTAAGCACTGCGCTGTGGAGCTGTCGGCAGCGGCGACGCGAGTTCGATGCCTGGCCAGGGAGAATCCCACCGCGCGGCAGACCTCTCCTGCCTCACCCGCTGCTCCCCTCAGCAGTGTATTTCTGATCTGCCTGTTCTGTTCCCCGCTCTGTCTCTGGTGAACCCTCTCGCCGCCCCACGCCTCTGGCCTGTACCCCAGCTTGTATGTATAAATAAAAAAAATAAATCTTTTAAAAAAAAAATTGACTATACTTTCAACAGCATTATTTGTTTTAAATAAAATATAAAACATGACCCTAAAATAATAAATTTTGTAAACTTTTAATAATAGGATCCTACTTTTTAAGATCTCCTTTCCTTCCTTGTTTTGCAAGTTCAGTTTTTGACATAAAACATGTTAATTTTGCCTTTATAAAGAATTATGTAATAACAAAAACCAAATTTGTCATCTGTAGTACCAGTTTATGTTTAAATATCAGTTTTTATTAGGATATGCTGTAACTATTAGAAAGAATTATTTTCTTTTCCTCAAGTCCTTAAATTAACTTACCTGACTGACTGATGAAAAAACAAACATCATCTCGAAAGACTGGTGTGTTTCTATCCAGGAAATCACTAGCTAGCTCCACCATAACAGGCAACTCAGTCAGCTCTTCAAGAACTTGACGTGTCTGCATAGGAAAGATGTCTGGTCACACAACTTTACTTCAAATGCTCATTTTCACTGCACTTCTTTGGATTCAATATATAATTTTCCCTTTTCTGGTTATAAAAATGATATTACACACATTGTTAGAAAAAAAAACACAAATTAAAGCATAAAAATAAGAATCCCACCACCTATGAGAGAAGCATTGTTAACGTTTTAGTACCATTATATTTATAAATTAATGCATATTTTCCTTTAAGCAAATATACCTACACATTTAAAATGTTTTAAGAAGTTGAAAAGGCACTGTTCTGAGTTAGCTTGCATGTTTTCTCCAGCCTCTACAATTCCTAATCTTAAATGACAATTCATATAATTCTGAATCACCAAGAGATTTCAAATAAGATAGTAGTAGATGTGCAAATACCCAGTGAGAAATGCACTTCACAATCCACTTCACAAATGCAATATATTCATAAATAGTATTATTTCCAAAGTAGTCAATGTATTGAATACTTTAGAAAGTTTTAGAAAACTTACTATGTTGAAACTTGTTAAATGATTGGAAGGTGGAACAGGATTGTACGTGTTTGTCTTTTAGGAGCAAAACTTTTAGGCTTTACAGTTGTATGAATTTAACTATTTAAAGAACTGTGGAGACCACCTGCCTCTTTAGGCAAGAGGTCTTACCATCTCTGTATTCCTCCTACAGGAGTGAAAGACTATAAAGATTTCCATACTTTAATTTTTTGTTCCAAAATTTCAGTTTGGCACATATTAACAGCATTATAATATCATATACAAAAGTTTTCCTATTTTTAAATAACCTTTTCCATTGATGTATTTCATTAACTAATTATGTATAACAAAGTTACTGACACTAAAATGCTGTATGTGTTTATCAAACAAATGAAAACCAAACTTTTCTCAAGTTTACTTTATAAATGTTATACTGGGCTTACATCCTTCAAAATAAAAAAACAATACAAATTTGGCAACTTTTAAGACATTGAAAAATATACCCCAAAAAAGTAATCTCAAAATGTATCTGTGATAAGTATGGCTTGTTCTTTCAGTACAAGCACTTCTTTAAAAATAGAGTAACATGATTATATCACAAGAGACTTAATATTATATATTCCATTGTATGCCATTGTAAAAACTCAATTAGTATTTTGAAAAGCAAGCTATACTTAGAATGATTTTAGCTAGTTAATAATGTTCAGGATACACAGTATGTACTATATTCATATGTGTTATTCATGTTTGACTCCACCAAAAATAATAAAAAACCTACATAGAACAAAATTAATGACACTGTTTTATGATAAACTGTAAGAGTGATCTATTGTTTGTTAATTACAGTAGTCTCAGCACTCACCAAAAACAAAAAATAAAAAATAAATTAACCTTGTATTTTCTCAAACATCAGAATTATAGGATATTATCACAGTATATGAGTTACTGACCAAAAATTCAGGCTTCACATTAGATGAAACACTTAGTCAAATTTTAAGTTTCTAAATAGAGGACTCAATCAGTAGTAGATTTAAGTCACCACTGAATTAGTCAACCCTTAATTTACATTAATGTCTTCAAATCCTTCTTTTTTTTTCTATGCTCAAAGCAATTTCTTAGCACTCTACCCTTCAATATTGCTTAGACCTTCCTTTTTAGGACCATTTTCAGGGTTGGGTTAGGTAGGCACACTTTTGAGAAGAGCAAAGGCTGCAGAGAAGCAAATGCTCAGTGACCAGCTAGTTTCACTCTATTTGATTTGCCACATAAAATAAAAAATTACCTTCATGAACCTTGTAAATCAATCATAAAAATAGAAACTGAGTGTGTAAGGGTCTTCTGTACTTATGGAACACGAATATCAGCGATACATAAACTGTCTCTTATCAGAACCACATGTAAATCTGACTTACTGGACTAAAAGACCAATATAGTCCAATGCCACGTCAGGACAACCTACCCATGTCTTTGAAACAGAATTTCAACTTCCAAAATAACTATTTAAAGAACAACATGACAAAAGGTAGGCTTCTCTTTGCATATCAAGTAAAATCTTAGTGAGGTTCACATGTTATCAGCCATCTGTGTGGAGCAAGTGAACAATGATAAGCAAGACCCAATGACTGTTCTTATAGCAGGAAGCCTGCCCAAGACAACAAGGCAAGGATTGGGCAAACCTTTCCCATTTTTTGCCTTTCATGAAGTGACTTGCAGGTAGTTTGTATGTATTCCTAAGGACACTCCTAAGGCTGATCTTCCATTGATAAATAAATATAAGCAGATTTCCTTGCCCCAACATTCTTCATTTTTGTCATTACAACGTGAAAAGATAATACAGTGTTTTAACAAAGGAGAGTTTTACACAGTGTGTTACGTGAAGATGTTATGTGTTTGAAAAAGTACTATTTATCTGCTGCTGTCTTTTAATATCCAACATAATACAAAAATTTTTTTAAAGTCACTTACTGCTACACCAGCATGATAACTTGTTCCACAAGCAATAAGAATCAAACGCCGACACCTCTGAATCTCCTTGATGTGATCCTTCAAACCACCCAAATTCACTGAAATGAAGTAGTTAGGAAAAACTGTATGAAATAAGCAATCACTTTTCATGAGTATCCACTGCCAATATGGGAAATAACATTGCCAATTTAAAGAATTCATATTTCTCTTAGAAAGTATAGTTCTCTGTAGTTTATAAAAGTAAATTAAATAGGTATAATTTAACTAGCCCCCAAACTCATAACTAACCTTATTCATCCTTCTAACCTCCCAGACAACTCTAGTACTTGTAATATTCTACTTTGGTTTTTTTACATTCTTCTTTAGATTAAATTATCTTAAAAGCAAGACTATAGGAACACAGACAATAAATCAATAGAAGTTAAAGGGGCACAGCAGTTTTGGAATGATAAACTATGTGCCATCATGATTGCTGTAGAGGTAACAATTATGACCATCTTATGGAAGTTTGTCAAAACTCACTGAATCTTACATTCAGAATGGTGAATTCTATCTACTAAGCCTCCTAGGAAAACTACTGTCTTAGTTATATTCATTTGCCATACAGTCCCCAAAACAGTGATCAGAACACAATACAAACTCACTCACCTCTCCATCTTCCCATCTCAATAAATGCCATTACCATTCACTTAACACCAGCCATCCTTGATTGCTTGATCCTAGCCCTCCTCCACATCCACTCCATGAGCAAATGCTGGTAGCTCCATCTTCAAAAGATACTTCTAGTACTATCATCCTAGCCCAACATCTCTCCTAACTATTCTCTCTTGATTCTATACCTCCTGGAGTCTGTTTTCTAGACATAGCCAGGATGATCTTTTTTCAGTGATTCTTTAAAAACAAGCATCTGATTCAAAGCCCTCCAATGAGTCTGTCCTTTTTCTTTTCTGTCTCTACAGATATTTGTGAGTTCTTCTAAGGATGTCTTGCCAATGGACCCTTCTACACAGGCTAGTTTTCTACCTGTGAGAAATCTTCATTCAACATTCATTCAATTATTCAGCTAATATTTCTTGAGCATGCACCAAATGAATTTACAGTCCAAGCCACGGCACAGCCACCAGAGCTCTCAGACAGTTCAGAGTCTGGCTGAGGAGAGATGTGCATGCCTATGGGCAACAAACATCCCTCTACGAGACCCATCACAGGTTTGCCTGCTCTACACTTGCTCATTATCTACCCAGCCTTTTCTCTGACCAAAATTGGTTATAACATGAAATCAGATAATAAGTTTTGTTTTTTTTCTTTTCAAATAGTTGGTTGTTCTACCTTTTAAAATTCAATACCAAGAGAGCATATTATATTTCTCTATTTTTAAAAATTAATAAAAGTAGAAAATAAAACAACAAAAGCGCTTTACTGTCTTCCCAAATAAGTTAAAAGAACGTAAACTCCTAAATTATGACATTCAAGTCCATACATGACCTGTTTTCTGCTTAACTCTGGCTTGATCTAACATTTACCCTTTCACCCAGGTCACTCCAGTCAGACTTGCCCTCTTGCTCCTCCTGTGCTAGACCAGCCATGTTTCTGTTTGTGTCCCTCTGCCTACAGTGTTTTTCCACAGACCGAGGCATGTATTGCAAATGTTTAGCAGAAAATGTAATGATAGGAAGGTTGGTTAAGTCATATAAATGCAAATAAGTTTGGAGATGACTCAGTATAAAGAAGCTGACAAGAATGTCAAGAATGACAGGAAGGTAAGATGACGAGACTACCTACTCAAGGTAGCTGAGGGATGCTTTTGTTGCTGGAAGCAACAAAAGCGCCTAGAGGACAGTGTGCTCAGGAATACCACAGAACACAGGAAGCTAGTGCGGCTCCACAAACTACTAGCAATGAAACCTTTGGCAAGACACTCAAACTGACAAAGACTCAAACTTCTTTATCTTAACAATACAAAACAGTTATCATGTTTATATTATAGAACTTTTATGAGGAACACATAACATAAATAAAAGTATTTTTAAAATCATGAACTTCTCAATGCTTTTCTCATTCTCTTCCTTTATCTGTTTCCTGTCCTTATTTCCAAAAATATCATAAATTTACTTTATGTATTTACCACTACTCTCCCAGTTCTTCAAGCTCAACCATCTTCACACACACACCCTCCCTCTTACCCCTAACCCCTGCACACAGGCAAATGCAAGTCCTGGTTTAGACAGTTGTTTCTTTCCTAGTCCCCACTCCCCTCCATTGCTTTACTACAGACAGGACAGGACAATTGCATCTCAGCCTCTCACTCCTCCAATGCATACTGGAGGTTGGTACACAGTTCACCTCAATAAAGCTCTGATTATTCCTGGCTCCTAGTAGCTCTGCAATTTCCATAAAAGGAGGTACCCTTTGCACCCAGCACATAAGAATGCCAATGTCCTTCTTGATAGCTCCTCTCACCTTCTTTACTAGACTTATTGCTCCTTACAAATAAAAATTTGTTGTAAAGAAGTTAAATGGTTTTAATGTTTTTCTTTTCTAGGAAAACTACCCTAATCTCCTATAATTGACAATAATTTTTAAATGTGAGTTTCTAGTCTTAAAATGCATAACCACTTCATTGAAAAATATCACACACCACAAAATTCACCCTTTTTTTAAATGTATGATTCCACGGTTTTTAGTATATTCAAGCTTGTGCAAACATCAACACCATCTAGTTTTAGACCATGCCCATTAGCAATCACTCTCCATTCCTCCTCTCTCCTCAGCAACTGGAATCATTATTATTCCCTTTTTCATTGTGGTAAAATATACATAAAATTTTCCATTGTAACTATTTTTAAATATACGATTCAGTGGCATTAAGCACATTCACACTGTATAACCATCACCATCTTCCTTCTCTGGAAGTTTTTCATCATCCCAAACAAAAACCAGTTAATCCCTGTGGTTTTGTTAAAAAACCCATGAAATAACTACCCATTCCTGAGGCTCTCCCTAGACCCTGATTACCACTAAGCTACTTCCTATCTTTATGAATATGACTTTTCTAGCGATATCTCCTACCAAAAGAATCATACAATGAAGGACTTTTAAAAGATGACATGGCACCAATGATGGCTGACAGCTGTGTTTGTTCTATAAGGATATAAAGCACAAGGAAGTTTCAGCCTGTCAATGCCAACCCTGCAGGAGACTTTGAAATGAAAAAATAATTTGTGGGTAATTACCAGTATAGTCATCAAAGTTGACTCTTCCTCTCATTGTGTTCACAACTGACTCTGGCTGTTCAAAAATTTCCTTCTGCATAAATGAACTGAAGTTGCCTAGAATAAGTTAGATTATTAAAACAAAAGTTAACAAGCCAAAGAATAAGAAATTTGTATACAGCTAAGTCTATCCTTTTTAACATAATCTTAGAAAATGAAACAATAGATTATTCAATAGAGAACAAAATTTATATATGATATTTTAGCCCAGATAAAGAAAAATGAGCAAGTAAGAAGGATAAATACTTTCATTAACTGCACACCTAAAATAGGCAGTTATAGTAGAACAGAGAAGTGGGATAAGCTTAAGTTTTGGAGTCAGAATTATGTTCAAGTCATGGTTCTATCCTTTACTAGCTAAGTGGCTCTGGAGAAACTACTTAATTTATAAAATAAGAACAGTTACTTCATAGCATTGTACTACGGATTGATTTAGTGAAGATCTGATATATAGCAGTTATGCAATAAATGTTCACTATTAGTCATACAACCCCATCAGAAAGGAGGAAAATAAAAAAATCATAATCAAAATAATTAGAATAGTTAATAGCAGCAAACATTTTGTAAGGCTCACTATGACTGTCAGGCATTGTTCTAAAGACTTTTGCACACACTAGTTCTCTTAATCCTCAGAACCACCTCAATGAAGCAGGTTCTATGACCTCCAATTTATATATGAGAAAACTGAAGCAAAGAGAAGAATAGAGAACAGAATACAAATCATGCTGACAAAGTATACTTAAAAAATCAGATACTACTTACACTCATTTTTTAAATTTTTTTCACCTTTTGTTTAAAAACCACAAACCACGAATTAAAGGAAAACTACTGCAAGACAAACAGCTCATTTCTCCAAAGAATCACCTCTTTTCCTAGAATACCCCTTCACCAATCGTGGAAGATTTCACTCAGCATTGTGTTCTCAGATTCCTACATTAGGACAGGAAGTAGAATGTCTTCTTCCTGTTAAGAACACCACGCTGTAACATAACAAAAGCTTTCACCCTTCATGATCTGCTGGAGTTCCATCTGGAGGGTTTGCACAGCTCGTCCAGGATGATCTCCTGCAGTTCGTTTAATTCGATGGATAGACAGACGGCCGTCCACCACTGCTGCGACATCATCATCTTCAAGAAAGATAACTCGATTGGTGTGTTCTATGACAGCACTATAAAAAGATCAACGAGATACTACAATCAATAACTAATGATCATTACAAATAAAACTATCATTTGAATACAAGCAGCAAATTTAAATACAAACTCCACAATGGCAATATCACTGCTATCCCCAAGAGGGGAGTAGGGAAGGGAATAGTTACTGTGGACAATGAATAAAAAAATCTCCATGCAGTAACCTAAACTGAATTAGATCAGATCAGAAAGCATGGCTAATTCCTCCTCATTCCATCAGCAAGTCCTCCAATTTTAATTCTTCCTAACCTCTTTAAAACCTCTCTATGCTCACTACTATAAAACTGTTCAAGCTATCATCAGGCTCTTGGCTGGACGACTGCAGCAAATTCTGACTGGTCCACTGCAGCAAATTCTGACTGGTCCAACTATATTCCCTCTAATTCTTCTCCATCCACTGTGTTTCTGCCAAAATGGAAAGCAAAAGGCAACTCTAATCAAGATTTCTCCAACACCCAACACACCACTTGACAGCTTTCTTGTGCCTCTTAAGAAAACAACACAATACCATAACCCCTACTCCTTTTCTAGGCTCATTTCCCACCAAACTTCCTCCCTTTCTACTCTAGTCACACTCATATCCAAGCTTTCAAAGACTGATTCATCTGTAAAAAATGAATGTTTCTCCTTCCACCCCCTCACATAACTTCTAATACCTCCTTAACTCTTAGTTCGAGCTCATTCTCTTAAAGAAATTTTCTATTGGAAAGCAAATCACCCTGTGATAGATACTCTGTAGCTCCTGTCACAGCTGGAATTCTATACTGGCGATTATTGATTAAAATGTGTTGTTTCCATTAAGGAAAAGCTCCTTGAGGGCAAGTTAACTTTTTTCTTCACCATTATCTCCTGAGCCCAGCACATGGTTTTGTTCAGTGTTCAAGTGAAAGATAAAGGGCTTATTATTTCTGCAATTTTCAGTTTAAGCCACAACCCTCAATTCTTTAACAAACTTAATGATATATCGCACATCTTAGCAGACCCTATAAATCTGCAAAAATTAGAAAACAGTAAAGTTTGTTTCCCAATAATATGACACCTTAAGTACTACTGGGTTGTCAGAAAAGTTACTATGTATTTCTTTATTTGAAAAAAGATAAAAAATGTGTCAGGACTTTTCCCACAATCCAATAAATTGCATCATTTGCTCATTTTTTTATCTCCTACTTTCAGGTACTTGCTGGCAATTTTGGTGATTCCATTTTATCCTCATTATCACTAGTATTTCATTTAAAAAGACAAGGTCCACATTAGATTAAACCTATAATGCTTTCGAAAATATAACTGGTACGATACTAAGCCATTCTACTCTCCAATCTAAATCTCTCTGGAAAACCTAGGTAAAGCTCCTAAAAGAAAAGGAGGGATGAATGCAACAGCTCAGAGTAAATACACTGGAACATCTTCCAAAGACTATTTCCTGGTCTTGTAAATGACCTATCTGCTTTAATTGAGACGTGTTCTTAGAACCCTATCTCCAAAAGGTTACCTACATTTCCAATATCAACAAAGTTCTTTTACATATGCTCTATTTTATACAAAATGATTTCTTGGTTTCCTGCAGAATGGAAGTTTTACTAAAAATTCTTTGAATCGGGCCTCCCTGGTGGTGCAGCGGTCAAGCGCTGCGCTGTGGTGCTGTCGGCAGCAGCAATGTGAGTTCGACGCCCAGCCGGGGAGAATCCCACCTGGTGCGGCAGACCTCTCCTGCCTCGCCCGCTGCTCCCCTCAGCAGTGTATTTCTGATCTGCCTGTTCTGCTCCCTACTCTGTCTCTGGTGAACCCTCTCGCCACCCCACGCCTCTGGCCTGTACCCCAGCTTGTATATATAAATAAATAAATCTTTAAAAAAAAAATTCTTTGAATCAACTAAGGAAGCTCACCTTGCATCAGAAGCAAAGTAATACTCCACTGCTTTTTCTTCAACAGGGAAAAGGCAAGTTGTGCTGTCCACCCGAGAGAGATTACAGCTTCCTTTCTTGTCTTTCCCTAGAACCCAGAGTTTACCCAAATCAGCAAGCATGGAGAAAATCAGGGCCAACATCAAAATACACGATTTTCTATAAAACCAACAAAAAACCATAGCAACACAAAATAATTTCAGCAATTTAAAAATGCCAGGTAGATCACCTTATGGCCATGCACTAAGCCAATGAGAACACAGACCAAAAAGTGTAGAGTGAAACAGCAACTATCAAAGAGAGCGTGGCAGGTAATAGTGCTACATTATAAATTTTTTAAATATATTATTTCTTTTCCAGGTTATATGTAAATAATTAACTCATTAATATCACTTTTTAAAAATCACAAGTATATATAGACTAATTTTTACTTTATGCAAAACTTGATGGAATTCATACATAAGATTGTAAGCCTAGATTTATCATAAAAATTTTATTAAAATATCCAACCATGCAATCAAAAATAAAATGAAGATTAGTAACATATTACTCTTTATTATCTCCTAACAAAATTCCTCTAGATTTTAGTTCTAAGTCAGTATTAACAAAATCTATTTGTATCCTACACTAATTTCTAATTTAAAAACAAAGATACAACTCTCTAACCATGGTCTATCATATGTGACACCTAATACCAAGACTGAAATTATCATAAACCCAGAACCTCTTTTTTTTTAAAATTGGGTTTTCTTATATTTCTTTTAGTCAAGATAAAGTATGGTCATTTTGCAATAACAACAGTCTTCTTTTAATTTTAACACATTAGATTTCTATCCATCTCTAATTTACTATGTTATTGATGAATTTTTTTTTTTGCTCATTTACAAATAAAAACTGGAAAGCATACTATAGGTTTGACAAATTAGTCAACTATGGGAAAAACATATTATTTGAAGAATAAATATATGTGTCCAAAACACAAAAGAAAGCACCCTCCTCAAGCATCAGGATGTAGAGCTTATAACCAATAGACACAAAGATTAGAGTACACTATAAAAATAATTATAAAAACTCATGTTGCATCTATCCTCTAACATGCATATCTATAAGGACTAGCCTGACATTCTAGAAAATATAACACTATAGGCGGATAAAACAGAGCAGTGTTTTACAGGGCTGGAAATGAGACAGGGTTTACCATAAAGGGGCAGCTGGATATAACTTTTTGGAGGATATAACTATTCTATATATTGATTGCAGTGGTGGTTATACAATTGTTTGTATTTGACAAAATTCATGAAATTATACACCAAAAAGAGTGAATATCACTCTGTAAAAAGAAACAAATTTTAAAAATAGGAAGAATAGATGGTCTAGCACCTAGATCTTTTAAATAAATACATCCAACTTTGGTAAGATAATGTCCCAATGGGGTTGAGTTCCACTGTAGCCTTTCTCCCATTATGGTTATTTCATTCTTTAAGTAACAAGGTATATTTAATTGTAATGTTTAAAGGAGTCTGAGGTATAAATGCCTACTTAAATAATAAGAACATTAATACTTAACAACTGTATGACCATTACAATCTACAAAATTTCTTCTCACACTTTATTTCATCTGATTTAAGTAGAATATAATTATCATTCCACTTAATCCAGCCTCCAGAGGTTATATTTGGAGAAAACTGCAAAACCCTAGGTCAGTGTTCTCCCCTTTACACAGCCTCTTCAGCAAGAGGCTATTTAAACTAAACTTTGCTGACCCACACATTACCTACCTACTAGGAGCTAGAGAAATAAGGGTTACTGAAACATAATTAGCCTGATCTCAAAAACAACTGTCTCATGATAACTTTGTCTAACAACTTCTTAAGACCTCAACCAATGTTTTTCCATTGTTTCTAAAAGCAACCTAGTATTATGTACACGTTAACATTTAAGTCGTGTGTGTATATATATATGTACACACACATACCATATATATGATAAAATGAATTAACAGAAGTCTGAAATTCTGAGTCCAAATTCTGTACTCTCTAATAAAATAATTTTTCTTTTGAAAAGAAAAGAAAGTGTAAGAGGAAGAAAATAAAAATAAACATGTCAGGATTGAAAGCTATTTATGAAAATAACTTTCTGCACTAGCTAAAATAGTGAAAGCAGCCTCAATGTAAACATGAATAGACTGACCGCTTTGCTAATTTTTTTCAAGAATCCAAGAATTTTACATTAATATGAGTTTCAATTTCCTGTATTAATTGATCCCCATCTTTTATGAAATTAAAAGGATTTAGTAGTAAGTAAATAGAATGATAACACTGTTTTTTCATCTAATTATATTAATAAGATGACCCAGAGTTTATATACCTGAAAATATTATTGAAAAAATTTAAATAAGTAACAAGAACAATAATCCTAAATTCAAACAAAGTCAATCAAGATAGCAGATGTACATGTAAATGTATATAATAATCAATAAACAAATTTCAGTTATAAGTTAGATTACATAATTCAAATAACTAGCACTGATGTCACCAATAACATCCTGGCACACAATGCTCTTATCTTAAAGCATCTTATTTATGATAATATTCCCTAGATAATTTTAATTTAAAAGAAAAAATTTTACAATTTCAAATATTTTATCATCTCAGAGCTTTTAAAGTAACAAATTATTAAAAGCAGTTTTCTAAACGCCAAAGCAGACAGACAAAATATACTCTGCAAATTAGAAAAATAAGGCCAAAGTATGGTTCCCCATTAAAAAAAGCACATTTTTAGAGGCCCAGCACATTCATTCACTCTAAGAACAAAGAATTAGTAAAGAATGAACAAAAGATGAAAAGATTCTTCCCCATCCATGCAGAGTGCATTTCCCACCTCTTTCTCCCTGTGATCCCCACCGTGTGAATTTTGATCCAATCTGAGTCCTAGCTAAGGATATACAACAGAAAAAAATTCTACTCGTCAGAGAAGGCACAAAAACAAATCCTTTTCATGTCTAGACTACACATATGAGTGGAGCTGACTAACAGGGTACTTATTGCAGTTTAAGGAAAACAATTTTTTGTAAATACTGTACTCAATTTATTCCCCATGGTGTGATGTAGAAACAGTTTTTACCTGTTCTGTAGAGTATTGGAATGTGATCAGTAGAGAGTTTATGTTCACTCCGTACACCAATCAACAGAGGGCTACCTCGTCTATTAGTACAAAATTAGACAGAATTAAGCCATTTGTATAAATAATAAACCAAAGGTATAAAATTTAAATTTGATGAGGGAACATTATTCAAATAATGTTTAAATTCTCCAAATCTGGCTTCAGGTATAACAAAAGAAAGACGCAAATAGAAACTTAAAAATATTCAAGAGCAGGTCAGCTCTAACCCCTAGTCCAAGTTTATCTATTCTTGCAAAGAGAATTTTATTGGAAACAGCCATCCCCATTTCTTTTAACATATGACTGCTTTCACAATTCAGCAGCAAAAGTCAAGAGTTGTTAGAGGCTACCTACCCAGAAAGCTTAAAATATTTACTCTCTGACACATTATAGAATAAGCTTAACAATCTCTGTTCTATAACAGTGTATTTGAATTCTTCCTTTTTAATATGAAATAGAACTTTCCTTTTTTATACACAGATCTCCAATATAAGAATGTATGGCACCTTCTCCTTTGCCAACCTGCTTTCATATAAAGATAGCTCTTACTTAATAAATCTTATGGCTCCTCATTGTCCTAAAAAGGAGTTAATTTAAAAAAGAAGAATTTTGTGGTTAGATTTAAATATTCTAGCAAAAGTAGTGATGTTATAATTATCCAGAACTCTGCCTAGAATATATATTTCTAAAAATATGGAGAAAGTTAAATTTGGGGGCCTAAAATTATCAAATACGCAAAGCAAACATGGAGCTCCACTACAGACAAAAGGCCAATTATAAATGCCAAAGTATATATGCTTTATTAAGAAATTCTATTAAATAAGAGTTGTAGGTGCCTCCCTGGTGGTGCAAGGGTTTAAGTCTCAGCACTATGAAGCCATCAGCAGCCACTGCAGTATGAGTTCAATCCCCGACCAGGGAGCTAACCCACATGGTGCAGCAGACATCTCCTGTCTTGCCCACTGCTCCCCTCAGCAGTATATTTCAGTCAATCCCTACTCTGTCTCTGGTGAATTCTCTCACTTCCCCACATCTCTAGCCTACACCCCAGTTCTTGTATGCATAAATAAATAAATCTTTAAAAAAAATTTTAAAGGAGCATATTAAGATAAAAATATACACAAATATATCTAAGAAAGGGCAGAGCCTTTATAGTGAAGAGCCTTTTACAATACATGAAAATAAACTTATAATTCAAATGTTTCAAAATACATTTAATTATTAGTTATGATCAATTTATACATACCTTGTGCCAACTGCTTGGCCAGGAAAATGAACGCTTTTAAATACAAGAGCAAAAGCACCTTCCTAAGAAGAGGAAAAAAATATATTAGCAATATTTATTGTATCAAGTGTGAATGTCTAAACATACTGGCTCCTGCATAAAACTTTTTTGTTCATGCGACTATTCTTTTGAGTTAATTTATAAAGGAATCTAAATTTTAGGTAGATATTAACTCCTGAGTTTTGGTGTATTCAAGACCCATTTTTTAAACAAACCCATTCTTGAAATATGCTCACTAGACAATACCAAAACAAACCATTTTAAAAAATCTTTTGACATGCTACAAACACTTCTAAATAGAGGTATCTTATCTCCTGTTCTATGCATTACTAGGGGAAGAAGAGAAATAAAAAAGATCTCCAACTGAATATCCAAAATCCATTCTCTGACTTTATACCACTGTTGACTTCTATTCTATTTTACCTCAATACTGAAGATAGCAAATACACACAATCACAATACTACCATATGTACCATACCATTCTATCAACCCAACCTCCTCAGGGACAGGGCCTAAGTAAATCAAGAATGAATAAAGGAGAAACATGAGGTAGGAAAGGGAAGGAATCTCCACAGAAAACAAACTCTATTGTACAATGTGTAGAATGTACAATACATAGAAATAAGAAAAGGCTGGAAAGCACACTACTCTGCCTTGAGCACTTTACTGTTAAGAGAATAAACAGGCCACTATCTCCATCTTCCTGACTCCTATTGCAGACATCATAAGATTGGGGTGGAGGCAGGTGGTAAGGGTTATACCTTAGTAGAAAAAGAAGTAAAGGGTTTTTAAATGGGAAAGCTAGAGTTCTGAGCAGGGAAGAGGGGTGGAAATCACTATGCATTTGGACTTTTGTGGATATTTAATGTCTTTAATCTTTAATTAGGGTAATTAGGGTAAGAAAGAAAACCACTTTCAATTGGGCTGAGAAATACTATTTTATAGAGGTGCAGAGCCAAAGTAAAGTCCCATTAAGAAAAAAAAAGGAGATGATTCATACTGGCTCAGAGACACACAAACACTATCCCAAGATAGAATATGCATTTCACTGAAGCTACCTTGTACTGTTAAGAACACCTGAATGAGCAGAAAGTGATAAATCCCTGACTATGTGTATTGTATATATGTTTACAGGATGTGTATTGGTTTGTAGTTTTGTACGCCTAGTTTTTAGACAAACTTTTTGATTCTGATTATTTTTAATTCTTGTGACCCTAAACAACAGTAAAAGAAATAGAATTATTTTTTAAGTGTGTGTGGAAAAGGAGTGCTCAATAGGTTATTCAAGTTGAATGGTAATATATAGAGGAAACAAAAGTCAAAAAAACTTGAGAAATGAGCATAGTTCCTCCTTATCAAACTAATTTTAAGAGTTTACCATAATTGGTATTGGCAATAATCATTTTTATGAGTATGGTTTAGTACCTACCAGTTGTTGGATAACCCTCTCCACTAAGGTAGTGAAACTGGTATCTTGACTTTCCCGATTGTCATACATGTACTTAACCAGCTTGGCAATTGTCTCTGTGTCTGTTTCAGATTCAAAGTCATAGCCTTTGCTTTCCTATAATTAGAAAGGTGGGGAATAACATTTAATAAAATATTCATGATTTCCAAATCTTTTCTACGAATTTTTTTCCTCAAAAATTTCATTAACAAATTTCTAATTCTAGTATTTTTGACTGATAGCTCAAAATTAAGGTTACCATCTTAGAGCAGTGAACCCAAAATAGTGATGTATTCTATATTACTGAGCATTCACTTGCATAAATCTATATATGCCACATGTAAATTAGATTTTAATAACTAAAATATAATGAAATAATATTCAAAAAATGCTAATTCCATAATGAAAATTATTCTCTCTTTGATGATGATACTGCACTGTTATTAGCTATATGTGCCTATTTAAACTGATTAAAATTAGATAAATTTCAAATTTAGCTAGTCATATAGCGCAACAGACACATGTGGACAGTGGCTATTGAATTAGGCAGGACAGATACAGGTTTCCATCATTGCAGCAAGTTCAACAGATAACCCTGAGAATGCATTCATGAAGGTCATCATCATGATTATTACTATATAGTACATAGCTATTTGGGGCACAGAACCTTCATTTACTCTGTCCTAATTCTTCTTATATATCCTAGAATCCTTTTAAAAAGTCTCTCACAATGTAAAAGATGTCCCCCCCACCGCCGCCCAGCAATTCCAACCTTACTTGAGCTTTGGGGTCATTTATAATACAGTTACATAATTATTTTCTTTTCATTTAAGAAATAAAAATATTCTGCTGTCAGCAAAGTAAACCACCATTGGAATTACCATCTTAAGGATTACTTGATAGACCTAGATGGCGCTGCACATCCCAACACACAACCTCACTTCTCTCATCAGAAGTATTCCAAAAGATAGTGTTTTTAAAATTCACTTTACTTACCAAAAACTTTTTCAAGTCTTTATAGTTGGTGATAATTCCATTGTGAATAACAATAAATTCTAAAACAGATGAAAGTATTGATGATAAAAAATCTAGGTCTGGCAAACACTGTGAATAGCCACTACTGCTAATAAACTTTTCTCAAGTCAAAAAGTTTGTCACATGCTGTACTTTTAGGTGTAATCAAACATCACCTACTTTTTTCATATGTGTCATCCTAAGATAGATCAGCAATATTGTTTATGTGGCTGGGTGGAAGCACACAATACCAGGGAGGTGGGTACAGTGGAAAAACACAATAAACTATGGTCTAGAGACATAAATTTAAGCTGTGGCTAAACTACTAAACCAATGCCACCATATGAACAGAGCATATTTCTTAGGTCTATTCCCTCCCTTGCAAAATGAGAGGGCTGAACTATAGAATTATTTTATCGCTTCTTTGTTCATTCATTCTGATGCATAAAACATTTCTAAGTTTAAAGAGAAAGTCTTTCAAATAAAGATAACTATCTGGGGGCCTCCCCAGCGGCACAGATGTTAGGCGTTAGGCTGTGGAACTGTCGGCAGCAGTGACGCAGCGGCCACTAGAGTTTGACACCCGCCCAGGGAGCTTCCCACATGGCGCAGCAGACCTCTCCAGCCTCGCCTGCTGCTCCCCTCAGCAGTGTGTTTCCGTCAATCTGCCTGTTCTGCTCCCCACTCTGTCTCTGGTGAACCCTCTCACCACCCCATGCCTCTGGCCTGTACCCCAGCTTGTATGCATACATAAATAAATCTTTAAAAAATAAATACGTAAATAAACTATCTGACTTACACTAAATGAGTTTAGGATATAAGGAAGTTAGTAAGAAAAACCAAACAGTGATTCAGATCTATACTTAAAATCACTTTTTAAGATCCAGACAATTCTTAAAACATCAGATAAATGAATGTCAAAATAGTATTCCATATGTATTCCAAAATGCATTATGGTAATGTGACAATTTTCATCACTTTTTGATTAAATAACTTTGTAAGAATGGCTAACCAAGAGTTCACAATATTATTATTTGTGGTCATTAACTGTATATAAAGACTGCCAATATGCCTCGATTATTTAAAATTCACTTAAGTCAGGAGAGAAATTACTACTAAATTCAACTTTATATTACATTAAATTTTAAATTTTTTTAATATACTTAAAGATTTGATATTTTGGTCTGACACTAAATGAGCTTGAATTGAATTTGTTACAAATCAAAACATTTTTACTAGATTTTTGAGAGAAAAAATACCACAAAATGATACCACAAAAATAAATCTAAAAAAAAAAATTTCAACACTAGCACACAAAGAATCATAGTCAATTGCTGACATAAAGCCTTAAAGTCAAATTCTCAGAATATAATCCAGATAGAAGTTTTCAGGAATCATTTATAAAGGCTTTATCAGCATTAAAAGTTAAGAGTGGTTGTTAACATTCCAACCTTACTCAATAATAAGTACCTGAAGCACAAAAAAACCTAAAAAGGCAGTTGCTGAATTAAATTATGAAATCTTTTCTCAAAAGGTATACATATACAGAAACGTAATGTACACATACGTATTTGTTTATTTTTTTTTAATGAAAGAAGAAACTAAAAACATAATTGATCATGTACTGATAAACATTAAAGCAAGTGATGGGTACATGGGACTCTATATAATCTCTACTTCGGAATACATTTGAAAATTTCCAACTTAAAATAACAAAAACATAAGAGCCTTCATTCGTCTCCCGCTGTCAACCCTTCTACAATCATTACATTTGACCATACCATTATTTTTATCAGAGCGCTGGGGATGGCTATTGACAGGATTGGGTTCTCCATGTGTTGCCCAACGGGTATGAGCTATTCCAAGGTGTACATCAAATTCTATATCCAAATCCATATCCTGTTGTTCTAAAAAAGATAAAATCAAAAATCCTAATATTAAATCATGCTGTGGAGATTATACTATATAGTATATTAAATATAATTCCTAGATGCTCCTCAACTGGAACACATAATTATTGAAACTGAGTATCAGGCAAATTCAAAATGATAATAGAAAGACTTAGGAGTTAATGCAGCTGAAATATTTTAGGGCAAATGGTTCCAAAAAGAACCAAAAAAAAAAAGTGTATACAGAGAGATAAAGCAAAGGTGACAAAATATTAAACAGCTGGTACAGTGAAATGAAGTGTAGTGTTGTGTGTGTGTGTTAATTATTGTATTACAATTAATTAATAAGTTTTACGTTATTATAAATAATGAATAATAATTTATGTGTTATTCTTTCAGCTTTTGTGGAAACCTGAAAATTCTCAAACTGAAAATTCTCAAACTCAGCAGTTAAGGCCAAAAAAGAGTTAATATGATTTTTAAATCTGTATTTAATCTCTGTCTTTAAAAAATCAGTCATTTTAATCGGGCATGTAAACATAAAATCATTTTCTCAATGCCACACAACATGACGACTGCAGTGTCTTCAGTCTCCAGTAAATGTAAGTATATTTCACAATATAAACTGCAATTACGGAGAGCTTTCAAAATCAAAGAATAGAGCAACACTATGAAAATATAAAGATATAGGCTGATGGCTCCTATCTTGAAATGCAGCAATTTTAATTTCTTTTCCCAACAGGCTATTTCTCCTTGCTTTTTCCAGAAAAAAGAAAATGAACAGGGCCTCCCTGGTGGTTCAGGGGCTAAAGTCTCAGCATTATCAAGCAATCACCAGCCACTGCAACATCAGTTCTCGATCACCGATCACCACCCAGTCCAGGAAACTAAACCACATGGTGCAGCAGACCTCTCCTGTCTCCCCCCTTGGACCCCTCCACAGTGTATCTCAGTAGATCCACCTGTTCTGCTCCCCACTTTGTCTCTGGTGAATCCTCTCACCCCCCCACACCTCTGGTGTACACCCAGTTCTTGTATGCATAAATAAATAAAAAAAAATTTTAAAAAGAAAATGAACAATTCTAGTTATTTACTAGTAATGCCTCACTTTTAACTTCCTAAATATAAAATTCATTTGACTAAGAAACCAGATAACAAATCTTACCAGAATTAGATCTAAGTTAAGAACAAACTGCTCAGAAGTCTGAATAAGAAAATTTGTGCATTTTAGCACCCAATTTTTGTGGCTTTTACAAAAGTTGATCAGAGATGATTCTAAAACACAAATCTTATAGGAAACAATGCTAAAATCCTTAAATAGACTTCTGCTTCCTTAAAAGATGGTGTGCATCCCTAGAGTACCCACATGATCATCCTAAACCCAGTTACAGGGATTTATAAAAAGATCCTCAAATCTACTATACAACCAGAAAATCATCTCACAACATAATGTCTTAATAGGGTCTCCCTGGTGGCCTACGCCCCAGTTCTTGTATGCATAAATAAATAAATCTTTAAAAATAATAATAAAGACTCGATACCTCTTTGTGGCATACAAGATTCTCCACCTTTCCATTCTCATCTCTCATCCCTCCAATTATCCCTCAATGCGTTCAACACACCTTTTACAAATAACAGCAGCCAACAGCAGCCTACTGAGAACTTACTTAGTGCTAGGTACTAATGACTTCTCATGACTGTGGCACCAGCTACCACCATCTCTCCCTGAACTACTTCAACAGACCCCGTACAACCTACTCTTTGTACACCAACCAAAGTGACCCTTTAAAACAGAAGTTAGGCCATGTCACTCTCCAATGCAAAATTTTCCAATGGCTCACAATGGATTTTACACATAGTAAAATCTATTGTTCTTAAAGCCCTACATGACCTTGCCCTCAGCCACCTCTCTAGCCTCATCTCCTTCCACTCTCCCAACCACTTATGATGCTCTAGCCCCACTAACTTTCAACTACAAGCAGACCTAGCCTTCACACTAGATGTTTCCACTGTCTAGCATTCCCTTCTTGTCAAATGTCACTGCTACCATACTTTTTCTTCACACCACCAATCACTCTCTAACATTATATGTTTGTTATCTGGTCATCTCACCAGCCGGTAAGCTCCATCAGAGAAGGGAGCTTGCCCATCTTGTGTGCTTAGTGCCTAGAACAATGGCTAGAATTTAACAGGTACTCAATAAATATTCATCTTGTTATGAATCCTCCCTTTACTCTGTGAGGTATTATTGTTCCCACTTTACAGAAAAAGAAACTGAGCCTCAAACAGGTCAAAAAACCCATCCTAGGTCACAGTGAATAGGACACAAAAATAGGATTCTTTCTTTTCTTAACTGTGTACTGAATAATTAAGGCAAGATGATAAATTAACTCCAGAAAAGTAAAAGACTAGTTACCACTAGTTAATAGGTTAATGAAAACAATAAAAACATTTGACAAATTCTTTTAGGTTAACTATAATTAAATCAAGTATCTCACCCCCACATTAGCAAGCAACACTAGAGAAAGTAACACAATTCTATAAATGGAATGCATTTCAAATTCATAATTGCCATATCTACTTCATGTTGCCAAAGAAACATTATCTAATGTTTAATGAGAAAAATTCATTGCCTTAACAATAAGCACATTCCTCACAACAAATATTTCATGTTTTACAAATTAGTCATGACTTCTAATCCTTGACTGTGCTATTCAACATTATCCCTATTCTAATCTTTTGTTGAACCTTAAATCTAGATAACCCCCATACTCAGTTTTTTCTTCTCTCCTCCCACAAGCTGCCAAGTAACATCAAAGAAAGTCACAAAATTCTGTAAAATCAATCCATTTCAAGTTTATGGCAATTCCCATAACTATTTCACTATTGCCATTTAAGGAATACTGCTTATTCATTAAGCTGAGAGTTCAACCAAAGCTACAATAGCTCATGAGACCTTTCCTACTCTCTTTAAGCCATAAACCTACATATAGTCCCTCAATCACCAGTTTAGTCAGCATGTTCCCCTTCACCTAGTAATTCTGTTTACTTAGCTTTTCTTTACCTTGACTCCTATAAAGGTTAACTCTCCCCTACCTGTGCCTTGACCTTTTGAGTTGTAATCAGGCAATAATTTCCTTATTTGCATCTTCTATCTTCCCCCTACCTTTACCCAAAGACTTCTTTTTCCAGAAGTCACCCTTTTTTAAAAATAGCTCAAACATATTAAAACATTTACAAGCCTATACCCAGAGATAACAAATGGTAACAGTCATTTGGACTTTATATCTTTTTAAGATATAAAATGACTTCAAATAGCTTATTTTTTTGTCACACACTAGAAAAGCAGTCTTTTCCCCCAAATTTCAGTGTTTTACAGCCAATACTATCTCATAACAGTATCTACTCCTCTGTTTTTCCATTTCCTCATGCAAAAGGAGGATGTTACCTACTGTATGGGCCATAATGAGGAATAAATGAGTAAAGTTCATACCACCAATCACACTCTAACATTATATATTTGTTTGTTGTATAGTCGTCTCACTAATCAGTTCCAAAATTGCTTGGAACACAGAAAAGCAATCAATAAATGTTAGCTGTTATGATCAAAGTCAGAATCTACCCATAACCTATTAATTCACCCATCCAATGACCTTTGTAAGATGTCTTCCTTCCCTTTTATCTTAACAGGTAAAGCACACTGAAATATGCTAGAGATAATAAAATAAACATCACAAATATACAAATACCCATACCCAGAGTTAAGAAATGTTAACATCTAACATTTCTGCTTTAGATCCTTATGATCTAAAATGCAAAAAAAGGCAGTTGATGCCTTCTTAATTCCCTGCCCTGTCCCAACCTCCCCAGAGGATTCTCAAGTTGCCACAGATAGACTTTTCCCATATGCAACTTTAAATTTCTTCTATGAGAACAAATGGTAGTGTTTTTTTGTACCTTGTAAATGGTCCTATACGTTATATGACCTTTTGCAAGTTGCTGTTATCACTCAATATTTGGTTCCCAGAAATTATCAATATCCCCATATTCAGAACCAGGTCCAGTATACTGTTTTCAAGTACTATAAATGGTCGTTCACTATCACTACAACTTATTTTCCCATTCCCTTAATAATAGAAATTTAGATTACTTCTAAATTTTACTGCAAGGAATCTTGTTGCAGTGTCTCCTTGCTCACAGTATTTCTTATATGCCCAAATTGTGGAAGTACTTGATTACAGGGCATGGACATCTCCCATTTAGACACTGCCAGTTTGCTCTTCGAACTAATTTATCAGTTACAAATTCACTAGCAATGTTCCAAGTTCCCATTTCTCCACTACTTCCTGACTCTCCTGCAGGGGTTGATATGTTTCAATATATTGACATCCATAGATGATGATTCTGAGCACAATCTGCCTTTCTAGACTTCCATACTTACCAATCAATACAAAAAGGCCAGCTACTATTTCATCAACACACTTGCCTACCCTATATTATTGTACCCAAGCTTCTCTACTTTGAAGGTCCTCCCTTCTTACTTTCACTGCCCAAATGTTAACCAGCAGTCATTCCCTATATATCAGAGTCCTACACTTGTGGGAACTCTCTCTCCCCTGAATCTTACAGCAATTTGTTGTTTCCCTCCTATAGAACCTACTATAATCAGCCTGATATAAGAGGATGAAGTATACACAGTAAACAAAATACTTATACAATAGTTCTGAAGTATAGAGTTCGAGTGGTCTGCTTTACCCTTCACTAATCTCACCCACTAGACACACAAAGTAAGTACTGGTTTAATCTGTAGTACACAAGTACAACAAAGCTATATGAAAAAAAAATTACTAAATCCATTATCTTCTTCTACCTATACTCCTTTTGCAATTATTATGATGGCTTAATTTGAGCAGGTACATAGAAAAACCCGTTTCCTGGTTTTTGTGGAAGATTTTTAAATTATTTTTCAATCCATTTCAAAGTTTTTATTTTGTTTTCAAGTATCCTATTAAAAAGTAAAATGCCTAAGTATAAAGTTATAAATGCTCAGAAGTATTTAATATATATGGAGCATGTATCCCCAGGGAACTACTTTATGCCAGTGAAGAAAATCATGAGAGAAAAACATGATACTTAACTGATTAATTAGAACTACCATAAGGTACAACACCCAGACTGACTATACATCCAAGCTAGTCATTTAGTCCAAAGTGAAAAAACTACCAAATGAAGACACAGGAAGAAAGGTACTAACTGAAAATGTCTTTTGTCTTATAAAAGGTCCTTCTTCTCAAGAATTGTGGCTATTTCATTTTAGAATATTGAGCTTGAACCCTACATCAGAAAACAATGTACCTAACTAGTTTTCTTCCCTAATTAATGTAATCACTTTGGGTTGTTCTTTGTTCTAGAACCTTGTATTTTTTTCATTAATTAATTTATATATTTAACATTGGTTTATATCACAGTATATGATTCAGAGGAATAGGTTCATACCTCCTCAGATGTAAATATGATCATTTTGAAGCTCATACACTTTAAAACTAGTGTGAACAGTAACAAAACTACTTTTCTTTCCTTCATTCAACTTCAAGAACAATTATTCTTAAAACAGACCTCAAAATTAATGAAAGGCAATTTGGTAGGGAAGGAAGGCAAAGTGAGGGAGAACAAAAATAAAATTACTGTGAACTTCTTCATCCAGAGCCTTAACTTTCCCTTTCTTCTTAATGAGCTGGATTTTGCAGGCATTGGCTTCCCAATCTTTGTCATTGCCTCCATCAAATCCCACACCTAAATCATCAAGGAGTAGAAAAGCAAGATTTAGAAAGTATTACTTAAATTAGCATTGTGAGGCACAAATTTTAATTAAAAATTCATTTTCACTTAAGTGATTAAACCATCAATTCAATGTTTACTGAAAACCTATTATTTGTCAAGAATCATGATAGCTGCCAATTATTGAAAATAACTTAGTTCCTAAGCTCAAATTTCTAATAGACTAATTACAAAATGGACAAGAAAAGGTAATTACTGTATAGTGCAGTTTTAGATTACAAAAAGAGCCAGATTACAAGTAGAACACAATGGAGAAATACAGATGATGATCACCCATCTCAGAAGGGGGATGTGTAAAGAAATATATCTCTATATATTCTACTTAAGCTCCTATTGTATTTGAAAAAGTTACCCTGAAAGTACTGGAAAAGCACTGAGCAGTTTCAAGTAAAGAAATAACATTGCAGGGGCCTCCCTGGTGGCACAGGGGTTAAAGTCTCAGTGCCATCAAGCTATCCCAGCCTCTGAGGCATGGGGCATGTGTTCGATCCCTGGCCAGCGAGTTAACCCACATGGCACAACAGATCTCTCCTGCCTTGCTCACTGCTCCCCTCAGCAGTGTATTTCAATAGATCCTCCTGTTCTGCTCCCTACTCTATCTCTGGTGAATCCTCTTATCCCCCCACACTTCTGGCCTACACCCCAGTTCTTTTTATGCATAAAAAAATAAATCTTAAAAAGATAATAAACAAATAAATAAATAACGTTGCAAAATACTTAGAAAACTCTCTTTGAAAACAGTGTAGAAAACAGACTGAAAGGGAAGAAACAGATAAAGAAATAAACTATTAGAAGTTATAGCTACAGCAAAGCAAAAATGAGAGGGGCCTAAACTAAACAGTGATGAGTAATGAAGATAAGAGATAAGTGATACTGTGAACAGAGCCAACTGGATGTAAGATAAGAAAGCAAAAGCCTGGGATACTTCCTAGGCTCAAAGGAATTGTTGAATGATTGTTGATAAAAGGAAGTCAGAAAGACTAAAAAGTGTGGTGAGAACCAGAGTAAACGCGTTCAATTCTGAGCATGCAAAGTTTATAATACTGTGGTTTATCCAGGGACATACATCTAGGAGGCAGCTAAAAATACAGCTCTGTGCCTTGGGAAATACATCTGGATTTTAAGTCATCAACATATGGGAGGTTGATGAAGATACAAAGTAAGAAAAGTAGACATAGGAAAGAATCTTTTAAGAACATTAATATTTAAGCAATTGCAGGAAGAAAAGGACCACCCCCTCCCCCCAATGTGTTGTCAGAGCAGCTAAGGAAGGAGAGAATTTTAAGAACAAAGGTGTTGAGGAATTAACTGTAATTGAGGGAAGTGACTGAGGATAAATGTCCATTATATTTAGCAACAGTAAGTATATAGACAACAACTAACACAGCAAGTCTTACACTACTATCCTTAAAAAGGCCTGACTGCAATGTTGGCCACTGGCTGGGGTCCGGGAGCTTGGGATTTCAGGAAGCTTATCACCACCCTAACTGATTAAGAATGGCCTACTGCACCTAAGCAGTTTGTTCAAACAAAGCTGAACATCTGTTTCCCTTCTAGAAGTCTGAAATTTTGGAAAATATTAAGCAGAGGATGTCTATGTGATCAGACTCCAATAAAAACCTTGGGCACTGAGTGACTAGTCAACTTCCCTGGTATCTGACATTTCACACCCATTGTCAGAACTCACTGGGGGAACTAAGTGCATCCTGTGTGACCCCACTGGGAGAAGACTCTTAGAAGCTTATGCCTGGTTCCCTCCAGATTTAACCTCATGCACCTTTTCCCTTTGTTGATTTTTCCTGTATTCTTTTGATATCATAAATCAGCCCTGAGTACGTACATGGTGAGCCTCCTGGAAAACTACCAAATCTGGGGATGGCTTAGGGACACCCCCGCCCAATATAATTAAGAGAAGGAGCTAGTGTAGAATATAAAGTTAACAAAAAGTTATTTTTATTTGCTTTGTCACTTATTTAAGATGGAAGAATCTTAGATAAGTTCATCTGCCAATAACATGGCAGATGAACTATGAACAAAAGGAAAGTTACAGGGGGAAAGAAAAGATAATTTACAGTATAAGGCTTTCAAAAACTTTGTTCAACTAATATTTGTTTTTATAGTAACATACTTTAAAAAATAGACACATAAGAAGCAATATTGCATGAGTTATACCACTGCTGAAATTCTATGAACAAACCCTTTAAATAAGATAGAAGACAATTCTTCAGATTTTGGATTTACCTGACAAAACAAAACAGACTTTACTAAAGAGTCTAGTCATCTAGAATAAACAAACAAAAAGAAACCTCTCTATTTAGATTCAAGAGTCATGCACATAGTCAAAAGTAAATACCAGCAGAATCATATCCTCTGTACTCCAGTCTCTGAAGGCCTTTGATTAGGGTCTCCAAAATTTCTCGTCTTGTACGAGGGACATGGTAGTTTAAGTAAGCAAATATACCTGCAAAGAAACAAATGTTTAATGGAAAGTTCTGACCAAAGAATCAAAATTGACATAATTTTGCAAATGAGGAATCTGTCATAATTATGTCTATGATGTGCTAAAATGTGAGAATAGGGCCACATTTAAAAAATAAAGAAATCCTCACTTAAAATTGTTCAGGGACATTCAAAAGGATACCTACACCCCGATGCTTACCGCAGCACTATTGATAACAGGTAAGATATGGAAACAACCCAAATGCCCAAAAATAGATGACTGGTTCAAGAAGATGTGGTATATGTACACAATGGAATACTATTCAGCAATCAAAAAAGATAAACTCATGCCAGACACAGCAACATGGATGGAGCTAGAAGGGATTATGCTTAGTGAAATAAGTCAGAAGGAAAAAGAAAAACACCAGATGATTTCACTTATAGGAGGAATATAGGGGAACCAAATAAGAGCCCAGGGGGAAAAAAATAGTAACAGAAAAAAACAAAACAAAATTAACAGGCTACTATAAATTAGAGACATTCTGCAGGGAAGAGGGAGGGAGAGGGGCCAAAACAGGGGAGGGAACAGCACAAGTCCCTATCGTGATGGTGTACAGGTGAACTGGTGGTGGGAATTCTATGGGGATTACATCTGAGAGGAGAAAGTAAACATTGTACAAAAATGAATAATGATGTAAAATATATAAATAAATTATATTTAAAAAATTGTTCAGGGCCAGTGAATCATTTTCAAAAGGGAATGCCTCATAAGTACAAAAGTTATTTTTTCAAAGAAACATATAAGACAATTCACTTCTATCACTATCATTTTGTCAAGTAAAACTTATTTTACAAATTAATTAATAAACACTTGGTTTTATGTCCTATATACTGAGCATCATCATTTTCTGAAATAGTATTTTAAGCAAAATAAGAGCCCAACAAAATTTTCCTTGCTTCCAATAATCATGTTTTTCAACAACATTTAGGAATAAATAACTTATAAATATCAATGAAATGAAGAATATTCATAATCTAAATAATTTAATAGGAGAAATGGACAAAATATATAATAATCTTAAAAGAAAATGGTTTAAATCACCTGTTCCTCAGCTATTCACAAAAGACATCTATGATACATATTAACAAGACTTGAGAGTTCACAGAAAGCAGCACTCATTTGAAAAAACAAAACCAGAAATAAAAGAACTAGTGCAATGTGAACTGAACCACAAACCAAAGAGGTAATAGAGCACAGGTAAAGGAAAACTTATGTGTTAGGAATAGCAACTTGGAAATTATCTAATGTCTTCCATGACTGCACTTTGTTCAGGGTGAATATAGTTTAAATGTATAAAAACTGAAGATAGAAATGTAAATTCAACCTGCTTGTTTATGTAGTAACTTCCCTTAATTATATTACACTATAAAGTCACTGATTAATAAAGGGATTAAATTAAGTCTACAGGGTAGCGCACCATTTGAAAAGATATCTTTGTTTCTATAAAAAGCTTGGTCACACTGAGGCATTTCAATATAAAAAACAATGCACTGTTAATATCCAATCAAAAAGCAATCATAACAGGGCCTCCCTAGTGGTGCAAGGGGTTAAATCTCAACACTACGAAGCTATCAGCAGCCACTGCAGCATGAGTTTGTTCCAGGCCCAGGAACTAATCCACATGGCCCAGCAGACCTCTCCTGTCTCATGCCTGCTGCTCCCCTCAGAGATGCTCCCCTCAGCAGTATATTTCAGTTTTTCTCCTGTTCTGCTCCTCACTCTGTCTCTGGTCAATCCTCTCATCTCCCAACCCCCACCTCTGGCTTACACCCCGGTTCTTGTGTGCATAAATAAATAAATCTTTTTCAAAAAGTCATCAGAAGATGTATGCTGTTCACCATGATCAGTAAGAATAGTGAAATTTTTTCAAGTAAAATTATCATGCCCCTCAAAGGAAAAAAAAGGGGAATCTATGTTTTAAACTAAAGTCCAAACAATCTGAAACAACTGTGTGAACTTTCCCAAAACAAATAGTACAAGGCCAGAGACAAATAGGTTTCCCCCACTATATGAAAGTAGAACTTTCCCATTTGGTATGATCTGTGCTAAACAGCATCTCATTTTCACTGTACCACAATGAGGTCTGGGGTTTTTGTTATTACTGCTGTTCCTTCATAAAGTATTTGTAGTATGAATAAACAAAACCAATATAATCTTACTGCAAAACAAACTTTTATGTGTTCTACACTCCCTTCTCCCCTTACCCACTCCCCCCCATCAGTGCCATGGGTCACTGACATTTGATAAAGATTAAATGCAGACAGAAAACTATAAATCCCAAATAAGTACTTGTATTATATTATTAAAAGACAATACATAGAAAATAAATCTTTTCTCAAATTACTACCATAACACAAATGTGCTAAAGAATACTGATTTTCTACTAGTACCATTCACCACTGGGGCTAGCATTAAATAATCTGCAAAAGGAGGATGCAATCTAGCTATTGTAATAAATATTTATAAAACATATTACATTACCAAAAATTGATTCCAGGCTCAGGTGCTCTAAAAACCCTGAAGAGGAAGTCCGGGGCTACCAAATCCCAACAATACAGCACATGTAGAAAAATTCACTACTGAATTGTCTCTCTTTTTCTAAAAAATGTAATTCTGAAGTAAAAGAAATACTGATGACATAAAAACAATTGTTTTTAAAACTCAATACATTTTTAAAAGAAAATTCATAATGATGCCATGTTAAATTCACTGTTTTCAACACAAATAACTTGTTACAGCATTCAACTTTGACATTATTTTGAACTTTAATCTTCTTGATTTTACACTGGTTCATCTTGAGTACAATTTCAAAGGGAAGAGATCTTCAAACAAACATAAAATTGTAGCTATTTGATAAACTAATAAAACTCACACCAAACATTTGTTACCACTTTTAAAAAGTACTATTGCATTGAAGAAATTCTTTGTGTTCTTTTAACTCATGTGTATTCCCAAAGGTTTTCACTATACCATTCTACCTCAGCTTCCCCTTCTGTGAAATGAAAGGTCTGACTGCACAGCAGTCAAAAAACAGACTGCACAGCAAGTATCAACAAGCTATTAATTGGTAGTGGCTGTAGAGAACATCGTGACCAAGGATTCTGTGACACTATTTCCTAACTAGGAAGGAAAGCCATGATTGATCAGCAATTTCTACTACACAGGAGCAATACCACCACAAGGGTCACATATTTCCTACCTCTACCATTTGAGAACATCTATAATCCCCTCTGGTTTGACAGTCTATGATTTCAGAGGATTCTTCTCTGATTGCTTTAGAGACATTACCAATGAATTTGTCATTTTTTAATCTCTCTACAGACAGCACTTCTTTTCTGGGCCTCATCTCTTTGTTACATTTACTTGAATTTGGTAGATACAATATACACAATTTAATCATTGTTCTGTGAATATTGTATCTACCAAATTAAAAGTGGAAATGTGGTAAAGCGCCTTATTGTTTTCAAAGTATATTGTTAAGAATTAATAAAAGAGAACTATCATATAAAATATGAGGACATTTTTCTACAAAACTATTATCATACTTAATATGCTCATATTCAAATTTTCCCTATTATCAAAAAAATTGTCTTTTACAGCTGACTTGTTCATTCTAGATATAATAAATGACTGTACCTTATTTTTGATTGCTATGTTTTTAAAGTCTCTTTATATCCAGAATGTCTCCACTACTGCCCTATTTTCCCCAAAACACTGACTAACTGACAAGTCCAGGCCAATTTTCTTGATGGTCTCACCTTCTGGTCATGTCTAATTGTTTCCACACTGTGGTCTAACCAGTTGCTCTATTCTTTCTATTTCCTATAAACTGGCAGACCTAAAGGTTTGACTGAATGAGATTAAAAACTGGGGGCAAGAATTATTCACAAGAAAGTATGTTTTATATTTTCTGTTGGTGTCCTACTAATCTGCTAAGATTCATCACTGACATAAGGTGAAGACAATCACTACTTAGCCTATGACATTCTGAAAGGATCTTCAGACTATCAATACTGTCTACGGCTTTAGAGATTTCACAACACATGAATTTTAAGACATTATATTTGCTTTCTTCATGGCCCAGATAATAAGGGTGCATTTCCCAATGAGTATCATCTTAAAAGTCAATGAAATGGCATATTATCATGTTTCAATTCAAAAGGCACCTGGAACATGGGCCTTTTCCTTAAGAGAAAGCATTACTTGGTCCTCTAAGCAGTGTATTTCAGTAGATCTGCCTGTTCTCTTCCCCCTCTGTCTCTGGTGAATCCTCTCACCACCACACACCTCTGACTTACACCCCAACTTGTATGCATAAATAAATCTTTTTAAAAAAGAGGCAGGGCCTCCCTGGTGGCGCAGTGGTTAAGCGCTGCGCTGTGGCGCTGTCGGCAATGGCGATGCGAGTTCGACACCCAGCTGGGGAGATTCCCACATCGCGTGGCAGACCTCTCCTGCCTCGCCTGCTGCGCCCCTCAGCAGTGTATTTCTGATCTGCCTGTTTTGCTCCCCATTCTGTCTCTGGTGAACCTTCTCGCCACCCCATGCCTCTGGCCTGTACCCCAGCTTAAATAAATAAACGTCAAAAAGAAAAGTTTATAAAAAAAAGAGGCAGCATTACTATTACCAATAATTATTACTGTCATTTCATGGTTCATTATGGGGATAAAGTAATAAGAAGAGGAAGAACAGAAGAAGAAAAGTATATCTCTTATACAACCGGGCAGGAACTGAAAGGAAGGAGGGGATGACACATGTACAGAAATTTTCTAAGATAAAATGGAGCTAGAAAAGGAATAGAGGGGATTAACCTAAGTAATCCCTGGTTGGGAAAATGGGATATAAACAAATTAAATCTTTGAATTTCACAGAACAGTACTTGACAGCACTGTTGGCCTAAGGCAGTCCAACTGCTAGGATAAGGGGTTGTCTGTAATTTTAAGGGAGCTGGGATGGCAAATAATCAGCTAATAAGGCATGAAGGGATGTTCACCAGGAAAGTATTAATAACTCAAACTAGCTCTTATTAGAGTAAAAATCACTATATTTACCCCTATTTCATATTTTTGACTTGTGTCTTATCAAACCTACCAATAAACATTCTACTTAAGGTAACTAGAAAAGCCTAAAAATCAACTCCATTGCTCTTCAGTATTTGCTCCAATACCACACACAGTGCATGAACGGAGCACAGGTGATTTTCTACTCTCAAACCCGCATGTACTTCCAAAGTGTTTTCATATTAATGGAATATACTTGGAATAAGTATCTCCATAGCTGAAACAGATGCTTGTATCCATTGGCATTCTCAGAAATAGCACTTAAATGACATAAAACCATTTATAAGCACCTTGACTAACAAAATATTTAGACATGACCTGGATCAAAGACTTTACATGCCTGGTCAAAAGCAATCTAGTGGTAAATAAAGACCATTAAACCTTACTGAAATAAAACTGAATATGACTAATCAAATTATTTAAGTCCCTATGCCTGATTGTCCTATGAATAAAAAATTTTACTTTATGTATTTTTCAATTGACAACTTTAATATTTGAGGCCCTAGACACTGTAACTTACCAGTGACTAAATATTTAAATTCATTCTCTAAATCACACACTTTCTGAATCAAAACCCAACTACAATGTCACGTAAGTTCCATTTTTTAATTTTTTTATAACACAAGTTAAAATTAATCCATTATCATTAAGGATTCAAATTATACAAATGCCACATAATAAATTGTGAAAGTCTCCTCTTTTACCAGCACACAGAGGATATAACCACCAATACTAGGCCCATACACAATGTCACAATCCCTCAACTATGAATTTTTCTACATATATGAACTTAGATACATATGGCTTTAGAGGAATTTTTTTTAAAACATAAATGTGATAACATTATATGTATATAATTCTGTACTTTTTCTGTTAAGATGTTGGTGATAGTTCCATGTCAGTAAACACGTATTTTCCCTATCTATTTCATTGCAACATATTAGTCCAAAATAGATTTGTTAAACTTTACCTAATCTTCTCTCTCTTAGATTTTTCTAACACTTAGTAACTACAAACAATGCTGCATTTAAACTTACATATAGCAACTAGATGCTTGTCATAAAACATAATCAATATGGTAATTATAAAAGCACATTTTACATGTATAATTCCTTTAAAAGATGAGATATTCAATACATTGTCTGATTGTCTAATCCTAAAAAAAAGAAGAAATTATAACAATATGGAATAACATAACAAAGAATTTCAATTTGTTTTATAAGTGTTGGATAGCTTTTCCTAAATAGCGTTCTAGTGTCCTCTACTTTGCTGTAACACATGTTGCCACTGGAATGAAGCTCCATAACACTTCTCTAGCACATTTAAATTCTGAAACTCAAAGTACTATTTAAACCCTAACATCTCTAATTATACACTCCCTCACAGTCCACCTATGTCATCATTTTTCCTGAGAAAACGCATGTACTTCCTGCTCACAAATCTTCAAACATTTCATCTTTCCTACTTCCCTCTTACAAATCACATCAGACCACAATTTTTCACCATCTTGTCAAGTCAGTCCCTCTGGGTCTGCTGTGGTCTTACTCTTGCACACCCACAACAAAGTATAAGAGCCATGCAGAACCCATGCATCCATTTCAAGTTCACTTTTGTATGGACCCACCCAACTGCTAACCAATCCTGCTAATTCATTGTTTGCCTAACTTTAAAACATCCCCCAGATATTATTCCAAAGACTAAAATCCAGATTGCTTTCAAATCCCCATTTGCCTCTTCCCAGCTTCTCAATTTTGGAAGATTCTCACTTCACAGAATTGAAGCCTTCATCTTCATCTTAACAGTTTAATACCCTGTATATCCTATCCTTCCTTCCAAGCTCAAAATAGAGAAACATTTCCACACACAACTTCTAAAGCCAGTCTTCTTATCTGTAACTCTTGATACGTGATTCCACAACTATGTAACCTAGAACCTCTTTTAATATCAACATATTCTGAGGATCCGACACAATAGTGGACTGAATTTTTGTTATGCAATGATGAAGAACAACCTTTATTCACTTTATAAATAATGGTTAGGGTATGAATCAGTGAAGAGATACCTAGTGAGAAGTTCACAGCTCACAGTTCCAGAACTCAATTTTTCAACCCTCTCAGGGGACCTCTGTTCCATAAGGGTCCCTTCCCTACCTGTCGGTATACCTGCTCCTCCTAAACACAAACTCGGGTCCTTCAACCTTCCCATATGCTTTCCAATGATTTCTTTATTGACGAATCCAATAACCGTCTCTCTGTAGTACTAACATGAATGACCTCTTCCTCTTGCAGACTCTGACCCAGGCAACATACTTCTCCGGAACTCGTCTGCCTGTATCTGCTGTTCTTTGGTCTCTTTTCTGGGAAGCTCTATTTCCATTTTTTTAACCCACTGGCAGCAAGTCAATTATTTCCTTCTTCATTCACTGCTGGGGCATATATTCTCTACCAGCTGGCACCATTCCCAAATTTAAGAATCCTGCCTCATTACCTGGAACATTCCTGGCCCAATTATAATCAGTCTCTGAATTTCTATTCATTCCACTTATAATCTATAACATAGCAATAAACAAGGACTGTGAATTATCATCCACACATGTTGCATGTTTATTGTTCCTTCCAATCAGACAGCAATTCTTGAAAACAAGTCCCTTGTTTCAGTCTTCTCTCCAAAAAGCAAGAGTACCCAGTATAAAGTCATCATTTTCTAGGTACCTGAAGTGTATAGTCAAAAATTCCCAAACTAGAGAACCAGAATATTATTTTGCAAGGTGTTAAATAAGGTAAAAGAAAGGCTCCATAATTAAAAGTTTAAGAAATATTGCATTAAACAAAGTTAACAGGTTTGTTTGGAGAACTTCTTACAACCTGTAATCTTGCTAATTGCTAATCTCCAAGAACAGAAGTTCCCAAACTTTGTTATAAAACTGTTTCCGACCTTCTACAGCCCACTACCAGCACCTATTTCTCATTCTCCAGAGAACACAACTGAGGAAATGTTTATTAAGCAATTAATCATTTTCTTTCACATCTACTTTATATCCGTATGATTTCTAAGGATATGTTAATAGTACAGGTTTTATCCTAGCAACCAGTTGCAGCATCCCTCAATTACCACCAAAGCCATTAGAAGTATAATTTTAAAAACTTTTTAAGGATTCATTTCAGAATAGTTTTAAGTTACAAGCTCCCTTACTGCTTTTAAATTATAAGCTCCCTTCCGACTTCTAAAAATTCCATTTATACGCACCCTGGATCAGAAGGGTATAAGCTCTACATTTATTTTTAAAAAACAGCAAAATCTATTAGCAGTTGTGGGTAGCTTAAGTGACTTGACATGCTCACCAAAAACAAAGGTAACATAAATAAAAATGAATAAAGTGCATTCCAAAGAACCAAGAATAAGAAGAAGGTAAAATAAATTTAGAAAACAGACATACTATTCTTCTCTGGGAGATCACTTATCAGCACCTAAGAGTTCCAAAAAGTACTCCAAGAAAAAAGTCAGTTCAACATTGCTTAATCTGTTACATCCCAAATTTACTTGACCACAGAATCTCTTCTAGTTAACATTTATTAACAGATTAAGGCAACCTGGCAAACATAACAATTTTATCAGCATGTATGACTGAAAAAAGCTTATCACAGAATTGTCAGCCCTCATTCTTCTGCTTCAATATTTTACAAAATTGAAACAAAATAATCTCTCAGAAAAACTTGGACAGGTAATCAGAAAGGAAATCTCCAAATTTCCCCCATCTAATCTAATTTCCACTCAATTTCTCTAACTAGGAATTTTATTTCAATAACTAAGATGTGGGAGGAAAATAAAGATAAACTCATCTTTTTTATTAATAACCTTCCAAATTTAAATTTTGAACCCTATTACTGGAATCATCTAAAACTCTGGTCTGGGTCAAAAGCAAGACCTCAGAAATGCCTCAAATACTAGTTCTGCATAACCTGTATATTTCCTCAAGCAGTAAAACTCTGGACTGAGGATGCTGCCTGTGTGAAAACCACCACCATTAGTCTCCACCCTAAAAAAAGCCTCACCATTATGTGAACTTTTTCTAACCTGGATCTCATTTTTTCTTTAATAGTACTTTGATGCCCTTTTTTCCTGGAAGATGAAGAAATGACCTGCAACCAGGAAGTCAAGTACCTGAATAGGCACACACCTCATCATTCAGGAACAGTTAATTACCAAAGAAAACCAAACACAGTTGATATTAATCAGTTTGCAAATCCACAGCCTCACAGTTCCAAACTAGTGTCTTGCAAAACCACTCTAGTAACTAGACACAGCAAAAGTATAACTGATTCTAAAGTCAGCTCCACTCTAATAATTTCAGCAAGCTATTTATAGGAGTTTGTTTCTGTGCTTTTTAATCTAAATTTAAACCTGCTCATTTTCTGAAGCTTGAAATTAGCATAAAGTTAAATACAGGAAAAATATACACTAATGAGTATAACCCACCTCCTGCTCAATATTTGCAAAAGGCTTCATGAAAAAGTTTCTCAGATTCAATTCTGCTACAAATATACTTCCCTGGAAAAGTTTTTATTTTTCCTCCATGGGTAAAGTCAATTGTAAATTTCGGCAAGGAAAAATACAATTCTTTTTATTGACAATGACCAAGTTAATATCAACTTTAGAGCATATCGAACAAAACCTTCTCCGAACATTTTAGGTAATATTAAAATGACTAAGTCTTGAAACATGAAATAAAGGTCCTAATTTTTAACTTCTAAGTGAAACTTTCATGAAATGCAGAGCAGTATTTTTCATAGCTAAATATTTTAAATGAGTATTTTAAATGCAAGTGATAAATCTGTACTATCTAGATTATGGTCCTGTCACTGCCAGGCCTCTCCCACCAGAGGGTCAGATTTTAAACCCATTCACCAGGTTATTGATTAGTAATGGTTTCTGTTGAGACCGGGGGCGGCAGGAAGTAAGAACATATGTAATGCCACTGCCGTAGCTCTATACCTATACTATATTACTATAGTTCTGTTTTCCACTGGGCCTTCCCGGAAGAAAGGAACTAAAATAAATGTTTTTAAAAGGGTAAGTCTTAGAAGGGCGCAATGTAAGTTCAAGGGACCTCATCTGATGTTCCACAGGTTGCTTCACTCACCTAGTGGACTCTCCACACCTCAGTTCCCTCAGCCCTCCGCCTTCTTCTCCAATACAGACATTTCTCTTCCCTTTAGGTTACCTTCTTTGCGCAAAGCCTCCTCCCCACTTCAGTTCCCCAAGGTCTCTCTAGGTCCCGTCCTCCTCTCAGGTGCCTTCCTAGGTTTACAGCCCCCTCTGGCTCATAGAGGCCGGCCCGGGTACCCAGCACCCGCGGCCACCGCGGGATGCCCCCCACCCATCGGCCGGACTTCGCTAGCTCCGGGTTCCAGCGGCGCCTCCGGCCTCCGCGGCGCCGGCACCTCACCCCAGCACCGCACCGCAACACACCCCCCGCCCCCGGCCCACTTACCGCACATGATGTAGCAGGCACGGTGCGCAGGGCAAGCGGTGAGTGATCGGGGGGGCTGATAGCGCCCACACACTAGCCTGTGGAACAATAGGTGGGTTTGGGAGCCGGGGACGAGCCGACACGACTCCCTCGGGGATGCGACCGCCAAGGCAACGACAGCGTTCTCGGCACCCCCGGCCTAGCCAGCAACTGCCGCTGAGCCCCGCCCCTCGGCGCACACCACGCCGCCGCCGCCGTCCGCAGGTTCCATTGGGCGGCGTCTGCGCCGCTAACGCGCAGATCCCGCCTCCCTCGCCGCCCCGCCCCGCCGCGCCCCCGAGCCCACGCAGGCACTGGCCTGCTGGCGGCGGCGACGTGGCACCGGCCGGCGAGCGCATCCGCTTGTGGTTCCTGGAGCCGCCCGGATTCTCGGGCGAGCAGCGGGAGGGACTGCGCCGGAGGGCGGAGAGAAACTCCATGACTATCTGTGAGTGACGTAAAGATAAGAGAATGGGATTGTTAGGAAAGAGAATAGAATAGTGTTGAGGCACACGCCGGGTGCAATCCAAGGCCCCCAGGCTCAGGCACCCCACAGTGCGAGAGGCAGAGGAGGAAGAAAGCTGGAAGCCTGGAAAGGGAATCCTGGAAGAGAAGCAAGTCAGAGTGGGAAAGAAACATAGGCTGACGAAATATTGTCAAGAATTGAGTGAGGTGAGGGAAAAGAAGTAGCAAAATTTTTGACTGAAAAGCATCCTTTCTACTGAAAGGCGATTCAGATTCCCAACTCTAGCTCCAAGGTAACATGCTGGGCCTCCAGAAGCCCTCAGCATCCCATCTCCACCATCATCCACTGCCTTCCTGACCCCCAGGTTTTTGCAAGGGGGGAAAGGGGAGGATGTAACGCTCATGTACCCAAGACTATGTTCTTGTTCTTAGAAACTCCTCTGGCCCAGACCTCTGATGGCCCACCCAAGAGGATTGTAGGAATTGCCTAGATTTGACAGCCTTACATTTGACTCATCAACGAGTAATTCAGTGAATTAATGCACCACTCCTGCCAAGAGAGACTTAATCAGAGATGATTTTTCTAAGAATTTACTGCCTGAGATTTGCTTTAGGAAGATTTAGATGGTATCCTTAGCCAAACGTAGATGGTTATCATAACTCTGTTAATAACTCTAGACTGGAATCAAAAACTTGCATGACATAAACTATGGCATGAACTTCACCATTGCTCTATTTCTAATCCACCTTCTAATCCATTACACTTCAACAACACTAAAGTACTAAATTCCCAAATGGGCCAACATTCTCAAACCTTTTCACATATTGGTTACTTTTCCTGGAAAAGCTACCCCACCTCTGCTTAAATGCTACTGCCTCAGGCAAACCTTTTTTGTTTCCCTAATACAGACTTAAGGACATGTATTAACTTCTTACTTTTTGAGCTACTCAGTCTAAAACAACATGCTTCAAAATTTAATGTGTTTTTTTTTGTTTTTTATTTCCCTACTAGGCTATTTCTTCAGACTAAAATAAGTTTTTGTATACCCAATATATAATCTAAATCCTATCACAAACTAAGCGTTCAAAAAAATTTTTTTGAACTAGTGAAAAAAGCCATATATTCTCAGCAGAATTGACTGGTTATATGGTCAAGTGAACAAATGACTTTTCAGTTTTTCTTAGATGGAAAAATATCTTTTTGTCACTGGACTCAAAGAGGGGGTCAGAAAATCTCACATTTAACTAGCCATAGTATTTCTCATCTGAAAGTTCTTTAATATTCAGACCCTTAGACAGATCCCTAAATCACTCACAGGAAAGTTTAAAAACTGTGAACTATTTGTTAATATATAACACATTTCTTTTCTAAAAAAAAAAAAAATTTGTTTATTTGTAGAAGTACTGCAGTTTAGACCAGAGATGCAGGGTGTAAGACAATTCACCAGAGACAGAGTGGGGAGCAGAACAGGAAGATCTACTGAAATAGACTGCTAAGGGAAGCAGCAGGTGAGACAAGAGAGGTCTTCTGTGACATATGTGGGTTAGCACCTCAGGCCAAAGTGTTGGTAGTGCCCTAGGCTACCAGGGAGGCCCACCACAACATGGTTCTTAATTCAAGAGGCACAAGTCTCTTAGGTGCAGAACCCCCATCTGAGAGATTCTGGTAAGACCTCAGTGATACTGTCAAGGAGTCAAGGTATGACTCCAGTACTTGAGCAATACCTTTATGCATTGCAGCAAATCTGTCTGTGTCATAAAGGAAATGCCAGTAATACCACCAAAGTTCTCATGCTGAAATTCTAAAGATCTAATGAAACTCTTACTTTCCTGCTCTTTCCTCCACTATGGTGGCTATCAACTTTTCTTCTCTTCCATTCTACAGCTATTTTAAAAGATACTTATGAGTTGTTAAGAGGAAGAAACTGAAAGTCAATATTTTCCCAGTCCAGCCTTGAATAACCTCACTGCCTACTGCAACAAAGAACCCTTTGTAACTGTGTGCCAGTCATTTTACCAATACAGAACTTTGTTTTTCTGACCCCCATCTATAAAGAGTTTTGCCTTAGTTGGACCTTTGGGAGTAAAACTAGAGAAGTAAATGATATATGTAGGAAAGGAGATATCTGGGTCTATTCAAACATCTGAGGAAATGGATTTTCTCTTCTGATCAAAAGTTCTAAACCAGACTAAAGAAAAAAAAAGTAATGATGGTAAGGGTATCATTCATCATCTCTATCTATATAAACCAAATTTCCTGTTCACAAGATTACTCCAAGATTTAGTCACAAGATCAAATCCAATAGCTCTCAACCTTCCCCTTACCATCAATTGTCATTTTTATTTATTTATTTTTATTTATGCATAGAACGGGGGGTGGGGGGGAAGGCCAGAGGTGCAGGGGGCTGAGAGGATTCACCAGAGACAGAGTGGGGAACAGAACAGGCAAATCTACTGAAATATACTGCTGAAGGGAGCAGCAGGCAAGACAGGAGAGGTCTGCACCATGCAGGTTAGCTCCCTGGCTGGGGATCTAACTCATGCCTGCAGTGGCTGGTCAAAGCTTGATAGCTCAGAGATCTTAACTCCTGTGCCACCAGCGAGGCCCCTCAGTTGACATTTTTATTTTTTTTAAAGACTTATTTATTTATGCATACAAGAGCTGGGGTGTAGGCCAGAAGTGTGGGGGTGGGGAGAGGATTCACCAGAGACAAAGTGGGGAGCAGAACAGGTCAACCAGCTGAAATATACTGCTGAGGGGAGCAGCGGGCAAGACAGAGGAGAGGTCTGCTGCGCCATGTGGGAATCTCTTGCTGGGGGATTGAACTCATGCTGCAGTGGCTGCGCATAGCTTCACAGGCTGAGACTTAACCCCTTGCACCACCAGGGAGGCCCATCAGTTGTCATTTTTAAAGAAACAATGATCCATTACTGAAATAAATTTTTGAGTTTTAAATGTCCCCATGTTTGTAATTTTTTGTTATTCCCTTATCTTAATTCTGGTAATAACAATAAAAAAATTAAAATTAAAAAGTCCTGTAGTAGTGGGGATAATATACAGATGGTGACTATATTTAATGATCCTATATTGTATATTTAAAAATTGCTAAGGGTAGATCTTAAAAAGTTCTTATCACAAGAAAAAAAATTATAACTAGATGTAGTCAAAAGTAGACTCATTTTTAGTGAATATTTTGCAATATATACATAAATCACTGTTATAGACTGGAAACTAATATGTCATACATCAATTGCATCTCAATTTTTTAAAGGTCTGTGCATAAGAATATAAGGTGCAGTGGCACATTAGGTTCCTCTTTTTAGGGAATTTTATAAGAAATGTACCCCAATGGACAGAAGATGGTTGGCAGGTATCAAAGGAAAAATTAACAGGTTGAGCTACTGAGGCCTATGAGAAGGAAAAAATGAACCAAGAACAGCACCATGAAGACCTCAGAAAGACCCCAAAGTTAACCCATTTGGTTCTCCCAACACCCCACTGTATCCTATATACCTTCACATTAGAGTGATCTTTCAGTAATACAAATCTGATTGTTTCTCCCTGCTTCCAATGCAGTGGGTAACTTTCACCTGTAGGATTAAGTCAACTGCTGTGCACACACAGATACACATATAACCACACACAAAACTCAAGATGTATCATTCGTGACAATTTTATCAGCATCATCTTCCACCACTTTATTCAAGCATCTATGGTCTACGTACACTGAACTACTGCCAATTCCTTAAAAAAAGAGAAAGATACCATCTCAAATGTTTTCATCTTTGTATTTGCCCTTTTTTTTAAAGGAATCATTAAAAATAAACCATTTACTAAACACAGAGTTTGACTACAGAAGACTAGCCACTCACAAAATAGATTGTAAGGGGACCAGAAAGTTCTCTTGTCCAAACTCTACCTATAAGTATATATTGGACACAGAACACCTCCCTTCCCCTAGGACATTACGTTGTTATCATCTATTAATGCTTTAGAGTGAAACTATTTATAGGATTACTTTTCATTTGGTACCAGATGTGAAAAGGTCACTGAAGAAATTCATGTTTGATGAAGATAAAGGTAACTCTGAAATCAGAAGGCAGACAGACTAGGACAGATTACCTTGGTTGATGACACTGGGCAAGAAAGGAACAATTTAATGTGTGTGGAACTGAATATGGAAATGTAAGATACGGAAAAAGATAGAAAAAATAAGTTGGCAAACTTTACCCACTGTGATGATTATGTTTTTATGTCAACTTGACTGGGTCACAGTGTCCAGACATTTGGTCAAACCTTATTCTGGATGTTTCTTGGAAGGTGCTTTTGGATGAGGTTAACATTTCCCAATCTTCTGAGTAAAGCAGATTGCTATCCATAATGTGGGTAAGCCTCATCCAATCCTTTGAAGGTCATTATATAACAAAAGTCTCCACTGAGCAAGAAAAGAAGGAATTCTCCAGCACAATTGGACATGAACCGCAACATTGACTGTTTTCTGCATCTGTGAATATCTATTTGGGACTATAGAGAAGTTTAGTAAAAATATTCTTTCTTTTGCATAGAAGAACTGGGGTGTAGGCCAGAGGTGCTGGGGGTGAGAGGATTCACCAGAGATAAGAGTGGGGAGCAGAACAGGCAGATTTACTGAACCACACTGCTGAGGGGAGCAGCAGACAAGACAGGAAAGGTCTGCTGCACCATAGGTGGGTTAGCTCCCCGCCTGGGGATCAAACTCAGGCCATAGTTATGATAGTGCTGAGACTTAACCCCTAGGCCACCAGGGAGGCCTTAGTATATTCAAAAATAAAAACTATTACATAATTGAACCACACCTTCTAAATTTTTGTGCTTAATGTTTTCATTTTCAAATTGACATTTGGCACTGTCACCAATAAAAATACAGTAAAATTATTTACCAAGTCCTCCATGACTTACCAGGTGTTTTGTGAAGAGGCCAGCTTCAAATGACAAACTACCTGACAACAGTGGCTAGACAGAGGAAACCTTTTATCTTACATGATACTATGAAAACAGGTGGTCTCCCCAGGCTGGTTCAAAAGTCAATGATGTCCTCAAAGATGCAGGTGGTTTTTTTCTTTCTGAGTATTCTCAGTGGACTGGTTTTTCATCATGATTACAAGTTGACTGTCATAGCCTTGGACATTAAGTCTCCATACTATAAAAACATTGTGCAAAGCAGGAAGGAAAGGAATACACAGGAAAAGAGCCTTCTCTGGATTGGCTCTCAATCAAGGAAGAAGATCTTTCCAGATCTTCCAATAGACTTTCTCTTACAGTTCACATTAAGCAGAGCTGGGTCATATGTCCACACGTAGACTAATAACTGGAAAGAGAAAGGGAGTTAAAATGACTTGTTTAGATAACCATTAAATCAACATTAACTCAATAAAAACTATTTTTTTAAATGGACTGGTTTAGAGTAGTTATCATTTATCCCCTAAGAGTAAAGTGAGACCTACTTCACTACAAAATAATTGAGAAGGCATCTCTTCACAAGAAGCAGGGGTGTACATTAGATAGTCAACCAAAAGTTCCTGCAGTAGTCTCCATATTGCTTATTTCTGTACCATTTCCAACAAAGTTCTTCCACGTTCTAGCCATAATTGGTTTCTTGCATTTCCCAAATATTTTTTCACAGCTTCCATTTCTGATTACACTGCTGTATATAGCTAGAATGTTCTTCTCATCTTTTCTCATATTCATAGTTTTTTCCTTTTGTAATTAAAAGAAAAAAAAAACCTTTCCAATGTGACGGTCTCTCAGTTCTATGATTGCCTCTCTCCCAACACTAATCAAATCCAGCACCCTCCTCAGTCACTTATTTCATAGTCATGCTTAAAATTTGTCATTAACTGCACATCCACCACAATCTAAATTTCCTATAGTTTCAAATAAAGGGCAGGTTAATGTGCCTTGCTTACAAAGCAATTCCAAGAGTCTAGCCTGCATTCCTCTAGAATAGCATAGGGAGTGGATTCTCCAACACTACTGTCTGGTTCTGTGAACCAAAGGACAAACATAATTCCCAGCATTCACAACTGCTGGAGTTTTTCCTATGTCTACCCCTATTTTAATCTCCATACCTTTGAGGATGAGAAGCCTGGATGCACTGAGGCAGTGCTATTTCCCATTCTATCCTTTCCTGATATCATCTGTTTAAGTGTTATCTCTGAAATACTTTAGAAAAGTGAGAGAGGCACAGCAGACCTGTCTCACTCATTGCACCCCTCAGCAGTGTATTTCCGTAGATCCTCCTATTCTGCTCCCCACTGTTGTCTCTGGTGAATCCTCTCACTGCCCCCCACCCCACCTCTGGCCTACATCCCAGCTCTTGTATGCATAATTAAATAAATCTTTAAAAAAGAAAAGTGAGAGAGAAGGATAATTATCTATTTTGGCTATCTGAAAATTAGTACTCCTATTGTATAAAGATAACAGTCAAAATTTCTAGTATGGCACAGAGTCAGAAGACAATGGAAGAAGGACCAAAGCAATTTCTCATTTTTTTTAAAGATTTTTTTTTAACATGTGCTTCTCCGTTGGGAATTATTAGCCAGATAATATTTTTAAACCAGAATTGTTTAGTTTTGCTTTTAAACAGGGAAAAATTTAGTAAAAATAGTTTCAAGGGTCTCACGAAAAATTAAGCCAGTTTAGAATATGTTAAAACACAGTCTCCCTATTTATTTCCATAAAAAAATAAATACATTAGGAGAAAATATTTTAAACTGTTTCACACATTATGCAAAAAGGAACCATGAGAGATGAAGAACAAAAGTAAAAATATCTCTGGATAAAATCCCCGTATACAGATGATGATTCAGAGTGCTATAAATAACTCTAGGAGGTCAAACAAACATGCGATCGATCGATAGATAGATAGATAGATAGATAGATAGATAGATAGATAGACAGACAGACAAATAGATAGATTGACTCTAAGATAGATCATTCTCTAAGGAAAGGGCATATTTTATTAACCCTCAAGTTCCTTAACAGTTTGGTATAAAACATTATCGACAAATCCAACAGCTGGGCCCAAAGAAAATTAAAATATTTCAAGGTATGTTTGCTTCTTTTTCATCTGATTCATCATCCATAACCTAAAACCAAAAAAACAAAAGGATAATTTAAGAATTAAGAAAAGGATTAGAAATTACTATTTTCCTGATTTTAATATTACTTGTTTATACTCTACTATATAAGAATACATATCAATCTAATAAAAATGAATCTATCAATAGCCCCCAAAACACAGGTTGACATGATAATCTGGTAGCCTAACATAAAAGAAAAGTGTTATTAGCAAATTAATGAAAGCACTAGTTTCTTTTCCTTGTCCCAAAAGAGACTTCCAACAGTAGATAGAGCCTCAGCTCGACAGAGAATGATTAACTGGTATTTCCTAATATATATGACTTTTTTGTCTTCTTCCAAAAGAAGACAAAATACTCTAATGAGCAGCACCTGTTATTATAAAAATATATATTGAAAAATGAATTCCTAAAAAAGTAAGAAAATAAAATATACTAGCAACTAATTATTTTGGTCTTTACTAAGACAAAAATTTATTTTATACATTAGAAAAATGTGAAGACTTTCACTGCCTAATAAATTAAGAAAAACACTGATAATACTTGAAGAAAAATATTTAAAAATTAAAATTCCTTCATGAGTTAATACATTACTAAGATAATAAAGACCAACTCCTTTGGAAAAGAAAATAGTTATATTAGCCTAAGAATTTTTTTTTCTCAGGCCTCCCTGGTGGTGCAAGAGATTAAGTCTCAGCACTTTGAAGCTATCACCCCAGCCAGTGCAGCATTCCATTCCCGGCCAGGGAGCTTCCCACGCTTCCCACATGGTGCAGCAGACCTCTCCTGTCTAGCCCGCTGCTCCCCTCAATTTCAGTAGATCCATCTATTCTGCTCACCACTCTCTCTGGTGAATTCTCTCACCCCCCCCCCACACCTCTGGTCTGTACCCCAGCCTATATGCATAAATAAATCTTTAAAAAAAAAAAAGAATTTTGCCAGTCAACTAACTCCCATTTTAGGTAGACTATCCTTAAATTTGGAATATTTCCAAATACTTATGTAATAGAAACTATGCATAGGACATGAATAACAGAAGGCTAAGTGCTGCAAAGTAATACAAAGACCTAGATATTACAAGTCTTTGAAGCAACATAAAGCTGAAACAGACACACATTTAACCAGTTAAAGCAGGTGTCAATTCCAAGTGGAGGACTGATAAATGGCATATATTATACCAAGGATAGATTTTTAATTCTATCCAGAGACATATGAATGATTCTCAAAGAAACTTAAAGGAAGTGCCCTCTGGTTAAAGGTACATAATCATGTGAAGAGTTTTTCAAATTCCTAATTTTCAAATACTCTTTTTCTCTTAGATAATCTCTCTCCATAAGGCCATGACTTCTGGTTGAGAATCAATACAGTGATGATCAGTATTCTACTGACAAAGTGCTATGCTATATTTCTTAGGTATGTTGGGGCAGAAAAAAATGTTGACATCAGACTACAGAAAAAGCACTGTAACTCATTCTCTATTCTACTATACAACAATGCATGATCTTTTGATGAGCTTCTTGCCTGCTCGTGTAAGAACAAGTTGATAAATATGTGGAGCTCTTCCCCTAACCACTTCTAAAATCTCATCTATAAAACTGCATGCTTTGAATGCCCTTTCATATTTTTTTCTACAACCAGAACAGTAGTATGCCCTCTGAGTCTCAATTTCCTTATGGATAAAGTGGGAAGAATTAATATACTACATTATTAGAAGACTAAACGAGGCAATATTTGCAAAAATATTTTTACATAGTAGATATTCATATCAAGAAAATGTCAGGTTATGAATATCTTCTCTTTTCAAATATTTAATATTAAATTGAAACTATCATATAATATTGGCATACCTGTTCCACACCTTCTACTTCTGGAATATAAAACTGTAGCATGTTCTGAATTCCATTTTTTAGCGTAATGATTGAACTGGGGCAGCTGGTACAAGAACCTTGGAGTTTCAGCTGTACAATGCCATCTACAAAGCCTTTATAGATGACATCTCCTCCATCTTCCTGCACAGTTGGCCTGTGATCAAGAATATGTGTGATACATTCAAAGGAAAAAAGTTTTAATCAAAATTTATTTTTAATATTTACTACATTTTATTAAATATGTATAACCAGCTAATTTAATGTTACTACATTTTGTTACATATGTATTACTACCTAATTTATTAAATAGTTTGTTCCAGGAATTGTGCATTTTGTAAGCATTAGCTTATTAGTTATATTTAGTCAAAAAGATTTAATACGGCTCAAAACTTAGATTTTATATTGTTAAAATTCAAAGTTAGGGGCCTCCCTGGTGGCACAAGGGGTTAAGTTGCAGCACTATAAAGCTATCCAAAGCCACTGCAGCATAAATTCAATCCCCAGCCAGGGAGCTTCCCACATGGCGCAGCAGATGTCTCCTGTCTCGCCCACTGCTCCCCTCAGCAGTGTATTTTAGGCACTTCACCTGTTCTGCTCCCCACTCTGTCTTTGGTGAATCCTCTCACCCCTCCATACCTCTGGCCTACACCCCAGCTTGTATGCATAAGTAAATAAATCTTTAGAGAAAAATCCAAAGTTAGAGCAACTTTTACAATAGAGAATAACAGCTATGGCTAGTCTTATTTGTATTTTTAAATTTATTTTCAGGTAAAATGCCGAAATTCATTAATGCAATTATTTGTTCTACTTATTTTAATCTTGCTAACCAATAATCTTTTTAAGCATTTAAGATTTCACTTGTCTTAATTATAGTAAGTATCTACTCTATCCTCATTCACTTCTTTTGGGTGAACAGAGGAGACTGACACATAACTAGCTTTTGTTTTTTCAAATAAACTTTATACTAAAATAAGACATTAATACAGAAAAATGCATAAATCATGTATGATAATTCATTTTCACAAAGTAAACAAACATTTTCCTGATAGCAAGGAAACAGAAAACAGAACACAAGCACACCAGGTCCCTTGTTCTTCCTTCTAGTCACTTCTCCCATCCAAAGGTAAACATTATTTTAATTTCCATCATCATTCATCAGTATATTTTTTAACTTTACAACTTATAAATTTAAATTCCATTTAGAGTATTTGCTCTTTTGTATCTGGCTCTTTGCAAGTAAGTTCATTTTATATACAACACTTTCTATTTTAATCATGCATTTCAACTCTATATAAAAAACCTACAAGGCATTATAAGACCTTTCTTTGCCATGTATATTTCTCATGCTTTTTCCATACTATTTTTTTTGTACTTCAATTTGGATATTTTCTACTGAACACTGTCCCACTACCCTAATCTTCTCTTAAAGGTGGTCTGTCCAATGTGATGTTCAATTAATATTATATTTTTTATTTGAGAATTACTCTTTATTTCTTCACAGATACCAATTCTCTAATAAAATTCTTCATCTTGTTTTCTGTTTTCTTGAACAAATAATCAGTTATTTTAAAGATAATGTTTGAAAACTCTAATATCTAAGTTACTGTGTATGTGTTTTCTATTGGTCCAGTTTGTAAGTATGCCTAGTAAATTTTTGACTGAATAATAGAAAATGTGTATGAAAAACAGAAGTGAGTCAGGATATATTATATCAGAAATTATTCTTCTTCTCTTCTGGCAGGAGCTCAAACCACTATGGAATTAAGCTCAATGGATGCTGCATTACAATGCTTAGTCTACTTCTGATTTGTCCCCATTTCAAAGGCTTGATCTTCTAAGGAGCCCTACTGAGAGCCTGCATGTTTCCTGAGGCCCCACCCTCCTTATCAGATCCTAAACTCCAATTTTATTTTTCTACCAGTACCATAAAACTCTGTTCAATTTTCCAACTGCATTTTGCTTGCCTTCATATAATCTTTCCCCCAATACAGCTAAAAATAAGCAAGTGCCTCTGAGTGTTAGGCTTACTTTTTCCCAACTTCTCTTTTCTCTGGGATTTTGGCATTTTGGTCAATGCTTCATAGGTAATCAGAATTTAAGTTTTGTCTTCTTGTCTCAACAAACTTGCTAAAAGCTAATAGTTTCTCTGATTATTAGCAGCTGTCTCTATCCAGTCTCATACTCTAGCCTCACATGAAGAATCAGCAAAACCTCAGTGAGCTTCCCTTCTTCAAAGGATCTTATTATTCTGGCCAATCCCTACCCCATGCTTTCTTTCATTTTATCTAGCTTTTCTGAGAGTTCTCAGCAGGTCTGCCATAAACAAAATGGAAGCCTGCAGTTTTCCACTCATTGAAACTGATTCTTTATAGTCAATATCCTGATAACAGGATAGCCTCCCTTTTCTCATAATCCTCCAAATGTTAAGTCATTTTTTCCTAGGAAACTTGGTGGTATAACAACATCAAACCTAAATGGTAACTGTGAAAGATAAATTTCTTCACTGACTATGTTTAGAGAATGTAGAGACTTTAAATATAACTGACATGGCTAACTTTTGTAGTTTACATTAAAATATTTATTTTGGAACAATTCTACTATAATTTCACGGACAACCAAAAGTTTGTGGCTATAATGAAATTCTCTTGGTAGTATATTTGACTTCAGGTAGAAAGATGAACACTTACCGTATTCTAGTATCTAATAATTCCTTAATCATTGCCACAACTTCATCATCCTCTTCAGATCCTATAAATAATTACAAATAAATAATATCAACAGTAGAAATATTATATCTATGCAAGCAAGGACAGATATCAAAGACGATGGTCCAACTTACTATCGCCTTAAAAAAATAAAAATCAGAGAACATGTAATTTGGTATTTAATAATATTGTATTAATGGCAATAAAATATTGGCAAAAAATAGATGAAAAATATTCTGAGCGTGTCTGAAAGAAAAGGCAGCAAGTAATATATAAGTGCTTTGGGGGAAATAGAAGGTAATTTATTTGATTCTCTAGAGAAAATTTAAGGAGAGTTGATCAATTGAGCATTTAGTGGTAAAGTATACTGAAATAACCTTGATATTAGGGCCTGAATTTTTAATAAGTTGATAAGTTTAGTAAGTTTGTTAGTTTCTCAAGCATTGAAAAGTAGCAGAGAAAATAATTTGCCTGGATTTTGATGGAAACTTTAAGAATCTACTTTGTAAGTTAAGTTACAATTTCAATTCTCACCATAGCAGTTTCAAAATGACAATCATACTAAAGATATTAAATCTGAGAGAACAAATTGGTGAGCATTATATTATTATCTGTGTGCCTGAAAAAAATTATAATTGAAATTTTTAGTTTTATATAATTAAATTTATACACACATTCAAATTATACAAAGTTTTCCCCAAAAATGATGGGTAAAACAAATATATATGAAGTTTGGTTCCCTCTAGAATTGGTGTCAAGGCTAGTACTGTACATAATTGATTTTATTATGCTTCACTTTATTGCACTTTGCAGATTTTTTTTGGTTTTGTTATTACAAAATTGAAGATTTCTACCAATCCTGTGGTACCCTTTTTCTATACTCACTTCACTTCTCTCACATTTAATTAAGGTATGTTTTTTAGACATAGTGCTACTGCACACTTAAAAGATTATTATATAGTGTAAATATAACTTTTATATGCACTGCGAACCAAAAATTTCATGATTTACTTTATTGTGATAATCATTTTATTACAGTGGTCTGTAAACATGCCTACAATATTTCTAATGTATACCAGTATAGTAAATGACACAAATCTGTATTCTCATAACTTCTGAAATCAAGACAAAAGAGAAGAAAAGCCAAAAAAGAAGATAAATTATTTCCTAACATAATACCTGCTTCTGCTGAAGATATTTCCTCTGTAACTAAGGGTAAGCCAGATGCGAAAAAGTCCATGATTGTTGCATAAATATCTGGTTTCAGTAAATTCCAGTCTAACTCTTCACTTTCCTGTAAATATTTGAAAGAAAACACTACATTTTTCACAAACTCTAACAATTCTTTATATCTTTTAAGAATCCTTTACTGTATGTAGCCTATACTATGAACAGTACCCACTTCTGAACAACACATGCCAATTTCAATTCTAAAGGATCAGGCTTACAATGATTTTTGGAAGACACAATCTTAGAAGACTTTTGTTAACTGTGTTTATGTATATTGTCCTGTTGAGAGGATACCAAAGTGATTGAAAAATATTTTTCATGAGGTGTTTAAAGAGGATGAAAAGGAGTTTTCCCATTCTTTTAGAGAAAACAGAATGAATTATTTGATCAAATATAAAGGGTAGCCCACAACAATTAAAAAAATTCAACTTAATGTTACTTAAGATTATTGAAGAAATCTAACAACCCAAACATACAGCATGTCTTATCTATGACCACTGTGCCAAAGGACTTGTGGACTATTCACAAGACCTTGAGAAAGAATCCTTATTCCACCTTTTTATTTAGATTATTCCAACTAGCAGATTCCATTAAGAAAGACAGTATTTTTAAATACCTAAGTAGCACTTAACATCTGCAAAGAGAAAGGCAGCATGTTTTGTTTTCATGTTTTAAAGGAGTGCTCTTTAGAAGGAAAAGATATTAGATGAAATTTTTTACTCTCTGTGGACTGTCAGCTATGGTCTATGTTTAAATACTATTAAAAACTGAGTCAACATACATGAAAGGAATTAATTTTGTCATGGTTTAAGAACTGATTTAGAGAAAATACACAGAAGGTAAGAATACAAGAATAAAACTAGTAAGATGCTTTAGTGATTGGGAATGGAAAACTAGTTCTAAGTAATAGTTTTTTTTCTTTTTTTTTTAAGATTTATTTATTTATGCATACAAGCTGGGGTATAGGCCAGAGCGTGGGGCGGCGAGAGGGTTCACCAGACACAGAGTGGGGAGCAGAACAGGCAGATCAATGGAAATACACTGCTGAGGGGAGCAGCGGGCGAGGCAGGAGAGGTCTGCCGCACCATGTGGGAATCTCCCCAGCTGGGCGTCAAACTCGCATCGCGCGCTGCTGACAGCTCCACAGCACAGCGCTCAATCACTGTGCCACCAGGGAGTCCCAGTGTTTTTAGAAATTATTTGGAAGATGGATCAAAGGACTACCTCAGATTTTCAATAAAGAGTGGACTACTGAGAGGGAAAAAATGGCAATAAAGGGGTCTCCCTAGTGGCACAACGGGTTAAGTCTCAGACTATGAAGCTATCTGCAGCCACTGCAGCATGAGTTTGATCCCTGGCCAGGGAGCTTCCGACATGGTGCAGAAGACCTCTCCTGCCTCGCCCGCTGCTCCCCTCAGCAGTGTACTTCAGTAGATCCACCTGTTCTGCTCCTCAATCTGTCTATGGTGAATCTTCTCACCACCCCACGCCTCTGGCCTATACCCCAGTTCTTGTATGCATAAATAAATCTTTAAAAAATATATTGGCAATAAAAAGATGAAAAATATTCTGAGATTGTCTGAAAGAAAAGGCAGCAAGTAACATGCAAATACACTTGTGCCGCTGAAAAACAGAACATAAATGTTGTATAAAAAAGCCTCTGTATTATCAATTACCAATCAGAAAGGGAAACAGGTGATTGCCTATATGAAGTAAATAAGATAGTTTATGATGAAGAAGGTAACTGAGAGAAAACAAATCAAATCTACTATCCTACCTATTAAATATCTTTATGTGCTCTTACTTAGAATATTATTTATTGGTCATGTCTTTCCACTTTAGAAAAAATAGTAGAGTTGGAGAAATTTCAAAAAGGTTAACTAAATTATGGTGGCAAAGAAAAAGGCAATTTACCAAAATCAAATCAAGATAATAAAGAAAAAAGGAACATCTGGTAAGATACAACTACATGCTGGGCCTCCCTGGTGGCACAAGGGGTTAAGTTTCAGCACTATCAAGCAATTACCCATCTCTGAGGCCTGAGTTAGTTCCCTGGCCAGGGAGCTAACCCACATGGTACAGCAGACCTCTCCTATCTCACCCACTGCTCCCCTCAGCAGTGTATTTCAGTCAGTCCGCCTGTTCTGCTCCCTACTCAGTCTCTAGTGAATCCTCTCGCTGCCACCCCCTTCCACCTCACCCCCATCCCACACCTCTGGCCTATACCCCAGCTTATATGCATAAATAAATAAATCTTTAAAAAAAGATATAATCACATGCTTTTATCTATAAGAAATAGAGCATAGAATATAAATAAAACAACTAAATAAAAACATCTTAAAATGAATAATTTCACATTTGTAAAATGAAGACAAGAATACCTAGTTGTAGGAATTTAGGTAATACATATAAAGCATTAGTGTCATATCAGACACATAGGAAATATGAAACAATTACAGCTACTTCAAAAAAAAATCAAAAAAAGAAAACTGAAGAAGAACAAAGATAGGCCAGAAATCTAAAAATTATTAAAGACTGGGATTAGTTAACACAGATTTGCTTGATACAATTCTACAGTTGAAGAAGCCACTGAAAACCTAAAAATTCAGTTTAAGAAACTTTACATTATTGTTCTCTTCTATAAAAATTTTTATGATTGGTGTGGTAAGATGCATCTAAGGATGTATGATCCTATTCCTCTGAATTGCATACAGTATTATAAACCAATGTTACCTCAATAAAAAAAAAAACACAGAATTTTAAAAAATTCTAAGAGTGTATATTATGTGATAGATTTCTCTAGGTGAACATAGTAAGATGGAAAATCTTTAACTTTGTGGAGCTTACATTCTAGCCCAAGAAAGACTGGTAATAAAAATAAACCAAAATATGATTAAGTGGTAAGTGCAATAAAGAAAATAAGCAGACTATGAGCACTTTAACATATATGGTCAAGAAAAGGCTTTCTGAGCTCTTAGAACAAATAACATTTTAAATAACAGGGAAAGCATTTTACAACCGGGATATTTGCAAGAAAACCATAGCCACTGGGATCACTAAAGAGGAAAATTGTAATTCCATTCCATATATACATAAATAGCTACAGTGGAATACTAGATATAACTCATGGCTAAGTCATTTGTACTTACACTTTTATGGTACATCAAAAACTCAAGAGTAATCCTTTCAAATTGCTTCAGAGGAATTTAATGAATACTTTGATTTTGATGCAAAATTAGACAATTAAGTTCAATGTATACATATCAAATTCAAAAGGATACATAGCTCAAATTTAAACAGTTCATTTCTCATTAATCTAGTGGACTTAAAAATGAATCAGCCTTGAACACATACAGCAAATAAAGATGTTGATTTACAATGCTGCATACCTGAAACCCATATATTATGTTATTTCAATAAAAATTAAAAGAAAAAAAACACAGCCTTTTCTAGAAGATACCATTTCTTTTGTTGGAATGGGAAGCGTATTTAGCTTCATTATTTAGCTTCATTTTTTGACATTTAGAGATTAACCAACTGCTTCAGAATGACACAGTCCACTCCACTGACTTTGTCTAAAATGTTATTGTACAGAGAAAGCAAACATTGTGCAAAAAATGAACAATGATGTAAAATATATATAAATAAATAAATGTAAATAAAATGTTACTGTAGGATGATAGAAAGTATCAGAAGCTGTAAGGAGATGTACATTCAATCATTTTGTTGGTCAAATAAATATATAATATATAATATATATATATATATAAATACATAAATGTAATATATATATATTTCTAAGTTCAATGCTCCTTGCCAGAACTTCCTTTCTTAATGTATTTCCCATATACTGTTATTAAAAATTTCATATTAATTTTGCTTCTTACATAAACTATATATGTATATATAAACTGTATTTATACACACACACACACACACACACACAAATGAGAGCAAGAACTTACTTGTTTCTCTTTTTACTCCATCAAATTAAAAATTAGTAAAAAATAATACTTGGAAGTCTAAGCTCTATTCATGCCAAGGCTAAGTCCTGGCATTGCTTAGCTACATAATCTGGGATATTTCACTTAGTACACTAAAGCTCAAGGTTTTCCTCTAATGAAGGACCTGAAATATAGTCAATTTCAATGTGAAAATTTTATTAACTTGAGAAACATGAGAAACAAACGAGATTTTTTTAATAACAGCATATGAAATACATTAAGAATGGAAATTTTGGGCCTCCCTGGTGGCACAACGAGTTAAGCGCAGCACTACGAAGCTATCCAGAGCCACTGTAGCATGAGTGCGATACCTGGCCAGGGAGATTCCCACATGGCACAGCAGACCTCTCCTGCCAGACCTCTGCTGCCTCGCCCACTGCTCCCCTCAGCAGTGTAATGTTCTTTGCCTGTTCTGCTCCCCACTCTGTCTCTGGTTAATCCTCTCACCGCCTCACACCTCTCACCTACACCCCAGCTTGTATGCATGCATGCATACATGCATAAATAAATAAATAAATCTTTAAAAAAAAAGAATGGAAATTCTGGAGAACATTAGACTTGGAAAAAACTGAAAGTACTTCATGTCTTACTTTAAATAATCCTGTGTTTACCTTTGTGACAGTGATGAAATCTGGTCCAAAGAAGACACTTTTTACTCCTTCAATCCTAAATAACTGCCTGTGAATAAACAAAAAGGTGATAAGATGTTTTGTTATGAAAAAGTCTGACAACAAGGCCTCCCTGGTGGTGCAAGGGCTTAAGTCTCAGCATTATGAAGCTATCAGCAGCCACTGCAGCAGAAGTTCGATCCCGAGTTCGATCCCCGACCAGGGAGCTTCCCATATGGCACAGCAGACCTCTCCTTTCTAGCCCACTGGTCCCCTCAGCAGTGTACTTCAGTAGATCTGCCTGTTCTGCTCCCCACTCTGTTTCTGGTGAGACTTCTCACCACCCCCACACCTCTGGCCTACACCCCAGCTTATATGCATAAATAAGTCTTTAGGGCCTCCCTGGTGGTGCAGTGGTTGAGCGCTGCGCTGTGGAGCTGTCAGCAGCGCGATACACGTTTGACACCCAGCCCAGGAGGATCCCACATGGTGCGGCAGACCTCTCCTGCCTCGCCTGCTGCTCCCCTCAGCAGTGTATTTCTGATCTGCCTGTTCTGCTCCCCATTCTGTCTCTAATGAACCCTCTTGCCGCCCCCCGCCTCTGGCCTGTACCGCAGCTTGTATGTATAAATAAATAAATCTTTAAAAAATAATTAAATAAACAAACAAATAAGTCTTTAAAAAAAGAAAAAGAAAAAGTCTGACAGCCACCAAAATAGAGGGAAAAGCAAAAAAACTTCCACATATCTATTATCAGCTTCATCAAGTTAGGACCAATCCTGTTTCATCCTCTTAACTCTACAACTGAGCAATTTCACTGCTAGGTAATTACACAAGAGAAATGAAAACATGCTGCATACACACTTGCACATGAATCTTTACAGCAGTTTTATTTATAAAAAAGTCTGAAATGCTCATCAGCTGGTGAAGGACTAAACAGACTGTATTGCTCATACACTGTATAGATAGTTCTACTCAGCAATAAAGAGGAATGAACTATTGATACTCTCAAAAACAAGGATGACTCAAAAAAAGCATTATGCAAAAGGAAAGAAGTACAGCACAAAAGACTATACAGTTCCATTCAAATGAAACTCAGAAGACAAAACTAGTGGCAGAAAGATCAACAATTAACAGTGTGACAGATGTGTTAACTAATCTTATTTTTTTAATCATTTCGAAAAACATAAGTATATTAAATCATAATGTACACTGTAACCTTATATGATACTTTATGTCAATTATAACTCAACAAAGCATAAAAATTTATATTAAAAAAAGTCATGATTATAAAGCAAAGGAAGCCAAAACCTGCTCTGGCTTTTTCTTTGCCCCCTTTAAACCTAAACTATAGCCAGTCTGTATACTAGCAGATGGCCCTAAGTGATAGTGATATTCCAGAATACATTAAGCACATGATGGTTTTTATTGAACAAGAAGCCAATGAGAAAACGGAAGAAACATGCAAAAGCAGAAGAGTTCAACAGTGAGAAAGGTCATCTGTTACAAACCCAAAGATCTTAGAGTGGAATGTGAGAAGAAAAATAGCTGATGGAGCAGACAGAGCTGATAAATCAAGCAAGGCTCAAAGTCCTCAGAGCAAGAGATGGCCTTATTACAGATCTGCTAATTGCAGTAAGAGACCCATAACACAGGAAAAGATACAACCAAGAACCACGTGCTGCTGGATGGACTGGTCCTCCAGGGTTTGTACCTACTGTTGGAGCCCCAAATGATTGTTTGCTACAGGACAGGACTTCCCTCTGGTAAAGGCTACAGAGAAAAAAAATAAGTCCTATATATTGTATCACCACCAGAAATGATGTTCATGTCCAAACTGATCAGTAGGCCTACTTCCCTGAAATGGAATTGAATCTAAAATTAACACAATCTTCACTTACTTTTGTAGCATGAAGGTGAGAGAATCAGATGGTAGTTGCATGAGTGGCACCAAATCTCCTTCTCTGATTCCAATTATCTAGTCTAGAGGATGAGGTATGTGGTTTTCGCTGCCATAAGTCTCTACTCTTTAGGTTTAAAATATATGTGAGGAATGCATTTTCCAGCAGTTGTAGCTTCACTATTACCTATTTGGTCTGTAAGGTTTCTTTATTTGGAAAAGTGATTTAAAATCTAAGGCATAAACAGGCTTTCTTGATTTAAATAAAAGGTTTTTTAAAAACTCATTACCAGGGCCTCCCTAGTGGTGCAACAGGTTGTCTCAGACTATGAAGCTCTCCACAGCCACTGCAGCACAAGTTCAATCTCCAGCCAGGGAGATTCCCACATGACGCAGCAGACATCTCCTGCCTCACCCACTGCTCCCCTCAGCAGTGTATTTCAGTAAATCTGCCTGTTCTGCTCCCCTCTGTCTCTGGTGAATCCTCTCACCCCCCACACCTCTGGCCTATACCCCAACTTATATGCACAAATAAATAAATCTTTAAAAAAATACAATAAAATAAAAAGTCATTATATTTAAAAAAAATAAAAGAGTTGTCAGATCATGGAGGTGAAGCAAGAGGACTGATTGCAGAGAGAAACAAGGGCTCTCTTACAGTGATAAAAAGGCTCTATATTTTTATTTTAGTCGTAGTTACATGATTGTATGCATCAAAACTCACTGAACCATACTTTCAAAATTAATGAATTTCATTGCATGTAAATTACATCACAGTAAAGCTAATTCTTAAAAGGTAGTGTAAGAGGTAGTTATACTTTGAAAAGCCTCTGTGAGGGATTTGAACGCATTTTCTTTTTCCAAAGAAGGTTACAGTTTTCTTTCTTTGTTTACCAGTTCAAGAATACTATAGGAATTATTGTTTTTAAATTATTTAAGAATTTGTCTAAAATAATGTTTCGGTCCTTTACACAACTACCCAATGTTAAATTTTCAAGTAGTCACAATGTCCTTGGTGGCATCTTATGATCCAGTAAACCCACACCCCTGCCTTTAAGTAGATCTTTTCACTGACTTTACACCTGCACTATTAATAAAGACTTTTTCTCCAAATGAGAGGACCATGCAGAGGAAATCAGCCTGATATCTATGTCATGGGAATTGCTTTAAGCAAGAATTCAACAGGTTCTGTCCCTAAATGAAAGAAAAATTTAAAACAGAAAGTTTCAAATTTTACTATATATGCTTTGCCATTTAAGTTACTTTCCTTGGGACAATTTCAACTTGCCAGTGTTCAAAATAAAATATGATACCCAGAACTGGACACAGTATCCTCAGTGTAGTCTGATCTATTCAGAATACAAAGATTCTTATGTCTTTTAGCTGGATACTATGACTCTGTTAAAGCTTAGTATTGCATCATACACAACATTAATAATTAAAAGATCAGATTCTTTTATCCCATAATTGTGTAACTTTTTTTTTAATATTTGTTTATTTTGTGGAAGAACTGGGGTGTAGGCCAGTGGTAGGGAGGGGAGAGAAGGATCACCAGAGACAGAATGGGGAACAGAACAGTCAGATTTACTGAAGTACACTGCTAAGGGGAGCAGAGGGCAAGACAGGAGAGGTCTGCTGTGCCATATATGGGTTAGCTCCTTGGCTTGGATCAAACTCAGACCGCAGTATTGATAATGCTAAGACCTAACCCCTAGGTCACCGGGGAGGCCCCAATTGTGTTAGTCTTTAAAAAAATTTTAATACAAGACATTATGTTCTGTTAGATTCTTATCTTAGTTGCTTTAACCTATCATTCCAGCTTAATGAAATGTCTAATGCCTTAAAATTTTTTAACTTTGCTATATAACATATAAACCATTCCTCCCATCTGAAAAAAATAATAATATTTATTAATGTTGCTGATGAAAAAGAACATGAATATGCCAACTAAAGAGACATAGAGCCCTTTTCCTTATCACTACGTATTGATTTACACTCTGCTTACATTTCTTTGTCTAGTCCAGAGGATAGTGATAAATGTCAAATACCTCCCTGAAATAAGATGTACTACTGTTTATTCATACATTCAATGAGTTCCTCACTCATTCGACAAATATTTGAATACTCAGTGAGTGTCAGACACTGTATAAAATATAAATAGTAGGGATACAAAGATGAGCAAGACAGATTGGTCTCTGTCCTCATGAAACTTACATTCTAGTTTATGCCAAAAACATTCTCAGCTAAGAAAACAAAAACAAAATCAGTTTTGCCTCATTGAAGATACTAAATTCTGTGAATTGAGGAAATAGATTATTTTCCAAATTTGAAAGGGACTTTTGTCAATTAAATATCTAACAGAATAATCTCCAATTGGAAACATAATTATGATTTTTAACCTTTACATTTATTAGTACAAAAATATGCAAACTCATTCTTGATGTGAACATTTTAAACTACCCATGTAAAGTGAAAATGCCTCTCACCAACCCTTTCCAAATTCATTGTTACTAGTTTGGTGTGCATTCTTCCAGATCTTTGTTCTATACATTTTGTTGTTTTGTATTTACTGTTTTTATATACATGATAACCAGATTGTACTCACTGTTCTGCAACTTGTTTGCCTCACTTAATAGTTTTAGAGGTCATATAATAGTCATAAAGGTCTTTCTATGACTGTAAAAATGGGTCCTCTTCATCCTTTTTACTATTTTCAGACTATGGATGAACAAAGTTTATTTACTCTTCCCACCAATGAATATTTGAGTTGTTTCCAATATCATTACCATTACCAACAAGGCTACAATGAACATCTTCATAGACACCTTATGAGTATCTGCGGGTGTTCTCTTAGGTAGTGTTTTTCAAACTGATCACAAAGTTGTAAATCAATTATGTAGTGATCAGGACTTTATTTAATAAACTAAAACAATAACTGAACTGACTCTAATATTTCTTATTATAAATAATTTCTAATAGTTTCAAATAATAGGAACCCAAAGAGATCCATAACTAGGCACATTACAATTAAAACAGTAAAAGATGGGCCTCCCTGGTGGCACAAGGGGTTAAGTCTCAGCACTATGAAGCTATCCACAGCCACTGCAACATGAGTTCGATCCCTGGCCAGGAAGCTTCCCACATGGCACAGCAGACCTCTTCTGTCTTGTCTGCAGCTTCCCTCAGCAGTGTGTTTCAGTAGATCCACCTGTTCTGCTCCCCACTCTGTCTCTGGTAAGCCCTCTCACCGCCCCACACCTCTGGCCTGCACCCCACCTTGTACGCATAAATAAATGAATCTTTTTTAAAAAAAGAATTCTATATCTGGCAAGGATGTCCTTCATAATTGAAGGAGACATTAAGAGTTTCCTTGATACACAAATACTATAGGAGTTTATCACCAAGAATGACAAGAAAGCATACAAAAGAAAAAAAAGTTAATAGAAAAGTAATAGAAAGTTAATAGGAAAAGTAAATGTATAATGAAACTAGTGATCAATCACTTAAAAAGCAAACATGAAGGCTAAAAGAAAAAAGTAATAAAATTAACTAAAGCTACGATTATTATTCAAAGGTTACATATAATCTATGTGATATAACACAAAAATGTAAAATGAGATAAAAAATATAAAATGTGCCTGGAAGGAACAAAAATGTAAAGTTTTGGAATGTACTCAAATTTAAGTAGCTATCAATTCAAAATAGAATGTTATACATATGTTAAATCTGAAATTCACAGTAACCACAAAGCAAAAACTCATAGTAAACACACAAAAGAAAATCAAAAAGGAATCTAAATATACCACTGAACAAATTCACCAAACCTCAAAGGAAGAAGAAAGGAATGAAGAACCATAAAACAGCCAGAAAACACTAAAAAAATGGCAATAAATACACACCTATCAATAACACCTTAAATACAAACTGGCTAAATTATCTAATCAAAAGACACAGAGTGATTGAATGGATAATCTAACGTGCCCGTCCATAGATGAATAGATATAAGTATGTGGTATATGTACACAATGGAATACTAGTCAGGTAAGAAAAAAAGAGGAAATCTTGTCATGAACCCTGAGATTATACTAAGTGAAATAAGTCATGTGTGGAAGGTAAAGAAACAAAGCAAATGAACAAAACAAACTCTTAGATTCTGACAACAGAACAGTGATTACCAGTAGGGAGGGGGATAAAGGTGAGTAAGATGGGATCAACGGTATGAGGAAGGACAGAAACTACAGTTTTGGTGGTAGATCATAAAGTAGTTTACACAGAAGTCAAAGTAGAATGATACATCCCTGAAACTTACAGAGTTATAAACCAATGTTACTTTAAATGAAAACCAATTTTTTATAGCTATCAGTTAAAAAAGATTCATTGTAATAGTTCAATCATTTGTGTTTTATCATCTGACACACATTTAACATGTCTTTATCTAGTGGGTTTTAAAGCTGTTTTCACTGACTAGTATTTCAAAATCATGCTATATCTGATAACTATTATCATTTAGTCTTGAATGTAATATTTTATAAAGCACTCCATTTTGAAACATACAGAAATTTAGCTATTCTTAAGAACAAAATAAGCAGATTTTCATTCTTTTGAAAGACAGAGTTTTAAAGATTAGAATGGAAATTTACCATCATTTATCACACTGGTGTATTTTTTAAGTAAAAATGTAAATTCTTAGTCATACTGCAGATCTCTCAAATACATCACTTGCAAGAGAAAGGTTATCTAATGCCAACTCTTATTTTCCTTTATCTCTTACCTGAAAATAATCTCTACACTGGGCCTTCCTGGTGGTGCAGTGGTTAGGTGCTGCACTGTGGAGCTGTCAGCAGCAGCGACGCGAGGTCGACGCCCGGCTGGGGAGATTTCCACTTGGCATGGCAGACCTCCCCTGCCTCACCCACTGCTCCCCTCAGCAGTATATTTCCATCGATCTGCCTGTTCTGCTCCCTACTCTGTCTCTGGTGAACCCACTCGCCGCCCCATGCTTCTGGCCTGTACCCCAGCTTGTATGCATAAATAAATAAATCTTAAAAAAAAAAAAGAAAAGAATCTCTACACTGAAAAAAAAAATGCAGCATACATAAAAATGCAATTTCTAAATAAGTCTGGCTTAATGCCAAAACTGACTGTTTCTCAGTAAAAGCAAGGGAAAAACAGTAACATACCTAGCCAGAGGGGAGCGAAATGCTGTAGCTGGGGTGGGAAAGTCCATGGTCCTTGTCTCAAGAACTGGTTTTCCTGGAATAAACTTTAAGCTGTTGGGATTTGGAGTATCTTGTGTTTGAATAAACATGCATCTCACTAAAAGAGAAAAAAAAAGAATGTTTTCTAGAAAAAAATAGTAGCTAACAAGTCTATGGACTATGGAAAGCTCATTTTCAGAGAACCGAAAAAAAAAAAAAAAAAAAATAAGGCATTCTACCCTAAGCTAACAGAATAACAATTTCTAAAGACAAGAAAAAAAATATCATTTACTTGAAATTGTATCACACTAATGTTTTTAAGGAGTTTAAAATATAGCAAGTTTCTCAAAAAGAAAAAAATTATCAATATAGCTGCATTGAATTCTGTATTGATACTGATTATTGAAATAGTCTTATTACTCAATAAATTCTAGCAATAGCCTACACTTAAGGAGTAAGAAGTATAATTACTCAGCAGTTTTATATGTATTCCATTTAGTGACTTGGTTCTAATGGCTATCATAATCATAAATCATCATCACAGTGATATTAATACGGTAATACCCCTCCATTTTGCTGAAAATGGCTGCATTTCACCCCTTATTGTGACTATATTGTACTCCATGGTGTGTACATAACACATCTTCTTGATCCAGTTGTCTGTTGGTGGACATTTAGGAAGTTTCTATGTCTTAGCTATTGTAAATAATGTTTCTTTGAACACTATATTCTCTTTCCAAAGTGCCACTGCTCTCTTAAAGACAGTAAAGTTAGCAATGTGCACTAACAACTAATATTTATTATATCCTTTACATGTCAGGTGGAATACTTTAAATGTATTTAAGCCTTTAACAACCCTAGGAAGAGGTACTATTATTCCCATGTTACAAATGGCTTGAAAACAACTAAACGTCGAAAATTAACTTTCTGACCAAAAATAAAAAATTCTCATCTGAGAGTAGGATCTGAAATAGGTTGACAATAATATATAATAGTAACTAAAATGTAGTGAGTGCAGATCTGGAATAACATCCTCTTGTTATGTTGATATGTCAAAGATTTGTACAACAGTTTCAGTGGCTTGTCAAAAGTGTCCCAGTGTGAGTGAGTATCGTTGTGTGTGTGAATGCACCCTGAGATGGAGAGTTGTCCTGTCCAAGCCTGGTTCACACCTTTAGCCCTGGGCTACCACAATGGGCTCCAGAAACCCTCAACCCTGAACCCTGAATCAGAATAAACAGGTTAAAAAATAAATGGGTGAATTCAAATCATTGTTTAACATCAAAAGTATTCAGAAACTTACTGTTTTTAGAGCCAGCTAATGTCACAGGAACTTCACTCTTGTTTATACCCATTAGTCTATTATAAATTATTTTCATTAACATTTCACTTAAAGTTGCAGTGTCCAAGGATCTATTGATAATACTAAGTGAGGACTTACCATAATTATCATGCTTGGCATGATGATGAGCACTTTATATGAATTACATAGTTTAATCCTTACACCCTCCCAAGAAGACACTGTTTTTAACACCATCTTATAAATGAGGAAACTAAAACTCAAGGTCACTCAACAAGTTACAGAGGTAGTATTCAAGCTCATTTTTCCAGAACTGACTTAAGCATACTGCATATGCCACTCCATATATAAGTATTAAATATAAAAGAAAAAAAGATATTTAAGATCAGTTTTCCTATCTTGTCATAACCTTCATGCCACATATATCAGAAAGACAATATCAAAAAGCAACAGTTTTATTTTAAATTTGAAAGAGATTAAATTTGACAAAGCATATGGTTAGTATAGAAGTGCTTTTCTTCACCATTACAGAGAATAGTCTAATTTCACAGCTGAGAGTTGTTTTTGCACCTTGCCATGCAGTTCTAGCTAACTGATGTTGAGTCATTTCCTTGATGAAGTAGAAATCTAAACTTAACTTTCAAACATTTCTTAAATCATGTTAAAGATGTCAGCTGTTGACTCTGTGACCAGACAAGTCCTAAAAAAATAACCTCATTGCCTAAATACTTGATTTAAAATACACTTTCCAATAATAAATTACTCTGAAAATCTATTACAGGGGAACTATTTTTCAAATGATAGAGCTACTACCACTTTCCCCTGAAAGTTTCATAAGGGTTACAACAGGATAGATTAATCTAAAATAATTTTCCTATTAGGTCTGATACCAATTGATAATAAGTTAATAGAAGCCATAAGCTCCTCCCAAAATATAGATTAATGGTGTTTAAAATCAATATAAAATATTTTTATTCTCATATATATCAATATAAAATATTAAAATTAGTGGATCTTCAATTTGAAAAGTCTAGATGAAAGTATAATTCAATCCCACAAAATTTTAAAGTAAAAAGTAATTTGACCAGCTTAATTGTTTGATATTTATCCCTAAATAATTCTGTGATTCAAGGGGAAAGGCAAGGCACGCCTTTTATTGCCACAGAATACAGGAGAAGTTAGGTCTTTACCCTGATCCACTCTAACCATTAGCCAGAATGAGTCAACATAAAGAGTACAGCCACAAAGGTAGAGAAAGACATGGAGCTAAGTCAGAACTGGATCCAAACTCTTAAAGTTCCAGAAGCACTTACAGGTAAGTATTTATACACAGACAGACACAAATACACCCTCCTCCTCCAAGTTCCTAACCACATGATGATAGTGGTCACATTTCATTAATTTTCAAATCCTATATTCATCTGTTTTCAATATTAAGTTAATGAAAGCATGTAACACCAACAAGATTGTCAACAAAGGCATAGCAATCAATTCTGACTAAAAAAAGAAAAGCAACATTCAAAGTACTAGGTTCTAGGTGTGGATGAAAGACGGAAATTTGATTTTAGGGATAGACAATGCATGATTCTTTGAAACATGAACGAACCCATTTGTAACTTCTTTTTATATTTTCATTTCAGAAATCCTACAAGACACTGAGATTACATAGACCTACTAGATACTGTTCTAGGGATTCTAGAAATCTAATACCAGTGTTTTATCTAAGCAAATAATTACAGTAAAGTGTAATGTTAAGATAGGGAAAAAAAGCTACCTTCTTTCATACGTATCTGAGTAGACATTTTACAAATTCTCATCTTTTCTGATCCACAAAATTTCATCCAGTCAGTTTCATTAGCTTCTGAAATATAATTTGCTCCCAAAGAAGTGAAATTTTACCTGTGTAACATAAGGTTTTAGGTAGTGGGCAAAGTGGTCGCTGTAACAACTGGTATAAAGGCTGTTTCTTAATGGTGTATGGATTCATCATATGACAGAATCTACAATTAAAAACAAATAAAACTTACATCCTAAGAGATAATTTTTTAAGTTCATTTTTACTTCTCATATGTACAATAAAAAATGAAAATAAAATTGAATACTTCCATCCATAACATTGTTTCTTCTTCCTTATATATTTTAACTCTACAAACAAGTTAAAAGCAAATTTAGCACAAGTAGAAATTTATAGCCTTGATAACTTATTCTTATTCAGTATAAGAAACAGAAATGCATCCAGTTTAGTGATTTAAAACCTGAAGTTTCAGCCTCTTAAATGTGCATCACGGAAGCAAAAGAACTACAAAACTTTTATTTAAAAAAAAAATTTTTTTTTGACTAGGTAGTAAAGTCACATGGTTCAAAATTCAAAGGGAACAAAAATAAATTGTGAACAATCTCTACCACCAAATCCTCCCCCACCCCCGAAAGAGGTAACTTACACCACCTGTTTTGAAAGGTATTTCATTATTTCAAAAGTCTAACAGAAAGTGCACTATTCTCCAAAATGCTAAAGAACCCAATGATCTATATATGCTTTTTGATTGAAAACATATTAACCCATTTCTGTTAACTTAGGTTATTTCACTCTGGTACAGAAGTGCTGATTTCTTCATGACTATTTTCTCATGGTTTTGACAAATTAAAAACAAGTATTACTGGAAAAGAAATTAAAATACTTTAGCAGTGAAAAATTTTAGAAATCGATCCAAATTACTATAAAATAAAGTTTACTTTAAATTACTACTATTACTCATTACAATTTTCATTCACAAGAGCCACTGAATTTTAAGAATATATATGATCATTTTAAAAAACATTTCCCTGATTTTCACTTGCAAAGTCACTACAGGTAGGGGCTGTCTTCATTCCCATGGCCAATGGTTCCAGTTCCACAGCTGTGAAAGTTAATATACACAGCTACCTCATAAAGATTGAAGCAAAGATGTATCCAGATCATGCAGATAAAGGGCTTAAAACAGTGCAAGGTCATGTAGTAAATGTTTAATAGAAGTTAACGACAACTAGTAGTATTATGTGATAGGTGAGCCTTAATTATTTATTGAAGTCTAGGGTGAAAACGTTTTTAACGATGGCTTACTGCCTAAATTTTGAATATGGTGGTATATGGAAATAACACGGAAAGACTAGTACTTTTTTCCCTCTGTCCAGGAAAAAACTAAACCACATTTCAAGTGAAAAAAAAAAAAATAGAACAGTAAAGGTGAGTTAAATTATTCAAAGAAGACAGCTATTCAAACATAAGAGGGAGACAGAAGGCACTTAACAAAATTCTTTCCGCAATTTTTTAGGAAATGCATTTAAACTCCAAGAGATCATTAATACTAAAACTGCTAACACGAGGTCAAACTCGTTAGTCCCCTTTCTCCTTGTGTTCCAGTAGAGAAATCAGGGTTCCACACCTAGCCTCCTCAGAGCCTCTCGCCTAAGCAAAGCTGTGTGAGGAATGTCATTGGGAGACCAAACTGAAAAGTCGGGACAGAAAAGAGTAAAAACAAGAAAACGAAGTGGGCTTAGGGTGATGGAGAGGAATTCTAGGCATCTGGATTCTCATCAGAGTTCTATCACTTAGAAGCTGTGTGACCTCAGTCACATTCCTTTTCTGGGCCTCAATGAGACAGTGAGGAAATGAGACGAGGCATTCGCTTCTATTCTGTATGACATTTTGATTTTGTGTTTAAAAGACAGAGATTATGCACGTGATGCAGGGGCTGGAGGGGCCAGACGATTTAAAGAGCTCTTTATTTCGGTTTCTACAGCGGTATCTGCGAGCCTCCTACGGTAAGAACCCTGTTAGGGCACAGGGTCCCAGAGCCTGGCACCAGGATCAGCTGAGCAGAGTCCGCCACAACTAGGGGTGCAGAGCTGCCTCGCCGATAAGCGCCAATCTAAGGGCGAAACCCCGCAGTGCGACGAGGCTTAGCTAGACCACTACTCCCCATCCCATTTGAGGGTTGGCGGGCAACGCTGCGAACGCTCTGCTGGCTAAGCCCAGCCACCACCAATATGCAGCTCCAGGCACGTCACCTACCGCCTGCGTAGCCCCGCGGCAGTGGCCGCAGCTCCCCAGGCCCGCCGGGCCGCCGCCGCCATCTTAGTCCCAGCGCGCGGAGGACAGACCCAACCCCTTCGCGAAGCCTGAGAAGCCCCGCGCAGGCGCAGGCCAGCCCACCGAGGCCCTGGCTCTAAGGAGCGCGCACCCTACCGGCCGTGGGAGGCGCCGCAGCGCATGAGTGGGGCCGTTTGCTGCCCTTGCTTGCGTCCTGCATTCCCCTGGACATGGGAATGAGGAGGAGAACATGTCCTAGGTAAGGCACTCATGGCTCCGCACGTATGCGCGAAGTCTTCGCTTGCTTTTCTTACTTACTCGGTGCTGCCCCCGCATTGACTGAACCTATTATTGAGATGCTGTTCCCCATCTCTGCAGCTGCCCCATTGCCACTTGCAGGCTGCTGCACACCTTCCAGGCCCATCTTGTAACTAACCCGCGCGGAAGACAGCACTTAGTGCGTTGCTGCCCTTCAATGTATAAACATTGAGTATTGTCCAGTTTCCAGAGCAACGTATAGAAAGTCCCTCAACACTCCTCCAGAACGTTTTTGGGGTATTCGACTTTCTCTCACACAGAGGTCCCCAAAGTGTGGATTGGGGGCTGCAACAGCATGGGATGCTTTGGGGATGCAAATAATTTGGTTTCACCTTAGATGCAAAGATCACAATCTCTGGAGGTGGAGTCCAGTAGTGTTTTAACAGGACCTCTAGTTGATCCTGATGCAGGCTACAGTTTGAGAACCTCTCTTATAGGTTACTTCTTATAAGAAAAATCCTGCCCTGCCCCAAATCTTCCCGCCACAACTCTTTTTTTCTTCCCCTTAGAGCCAAATGACATGAGAGAGTTGTCTACAAGTTTAATCTCTAGTTTTTCACCTCCCACTCCTCAAAGTAGCAAAACCAAGTTTCTGTGTCCCACTGTTCCTGTTAGAGACCCTGTCCCAAAAGAGCGGATTTTTTGCCATCTAAGCTACTTTAGTCAGGACCACTCACTTCTGTGTTGCAAAACCTGGGGGACCCCTCCTGCTTTTTACCTTTCTTAACCTTAGGAACATGGCACACTGAGGATCTTTTCCTCACTTTAGTAATGTTTTCCTTTGGCTTCCCTGACACCACAACTGCCCATTTTTCCTGTTACTTTTCTGATTATTCTTGCTCCATCTCCTTTGCAGGGTTTCATCTGCCCACCTCTTAAATGGTGGTGCTTTTTTGTAATCTCATTCCAGATATTCTTCTTTTTCCATTTTTTGTCGTGCCTGAAAAACTTCACTTTAAGAAATTTATACCAATTAGCATTTCTGTCAGCCACCAGAATGTGTTTCTCTCCCTTGCAAAGCTGGATTAAAAAAAAACAAACAAACAAACCTGCCAATTGGTCATTTACATTAAGTGAAACACAAAACTGGTTAGAAACAGAATGTAGAGTATGAACCTATTAATGTAAAATTGTGTGAGTGGTGTGCTTCTATATGTGCTCATAGAAGTGTCTGGAAGGCAGACTGCTCACACATTCTTTCATGCCCATCAAAATTTATTTCAGAGCGCATTATCACAGCTTGGAATTATGGATTTGGGTATTGATTTTTCTAATGAGCCTTTCCCCTTACTGTAAACTTTACAAGATACGTTTCTTTTTACTCTTGAATCTCCAGCACCCTGTATAGTGCCTGACACATAGTAAATGATCAAAAAGTATTTGGTTGAATGAGTGATGAATGCAGTCACCTCAGTCCTTTCTCAAATCCATTACGCTCGGTCAACCTGTGTGCAGATTGTTTGGATAGCAGAGAGGGTAAATAAAAATAAGGCAAGTGTCGCCTGGCCCTGTTCAGGCCTTACCTGATGCTGTGCCCAGACAGGTGCAGCATCTTATTGAAAGGACTATGTCTATTGGCACATGAAACTGGGAACAGAGGCCAGATGGGTAACCCAAAAACATACGTGAAATATCTTCCTTTTTCTGCCCAGATATATTAGAGGGAAAGTAATGTAGGGGCCTCCCTGGTGGCGCAGCTGTGGAGCTGTCGGCAGCTTGCGATGCGAGTTCGAAGCCCGGCCGGGGAGAATCCCACATGGCGCGGCAGACCTCTCCTGCCTCACCCACTGCTCCCCTCAGCAGTGTACTTCTTTTTTTTTTTTTTTAAGATTTATTTTTTATTTTTACATACAAGCTGGGGTACAGGCCAGAGGTGTGGGGTGGCGAGAGGGTTCACCAGAGACAGAGCGGGTAGCGGAACAGGCAGATCAGAAATACACTGCTGAGGGGAGCAGCGGGCGAGGCAGGAGAGGTCTGCCGCACCTTGTGGGATTCTCCCTGGCCGGGCGTCGAACTCTCTTCGCCGCTGCCGACAGCTCCACAGCGCAGCGCTTAACCGCTGCGCCACCAGGGAGGCCCTCAGGCAGTGTACTTCTGATCTGCCTGTTCTGCTCCCCACTCTGTCTCTGATGAACCCTCTTGCCGCCCCACACCTCTGGTCTGTACCCCAGCTTGTATACATAAATAAATAAATCTTTAAAAAAAAAAAGAAAAACTGTCACTTGAGCTATAGCTTCCTATTCATATCCACCTCCTCACTCCCTTGCTGTCTTTATACCATATACATGTAGTTACAGATATGTTCACAATGACAACTGATATTTTCCTTAATATCATTTTAGCAAAGTTGTCGACTATGTTTTAATTGTTGACAGAAGGTTCCAAACAACATGATGTGAACTAAAGTCATTTACTCATCGCCCATTCGTTTAATAACTGTTGAATGTGCCTCGTACTATCATGCTGAGCACTCTGCTTTGTACTGGGAATTAAGGTAGACAGTGCTAGATACCTTCCAATATTCACTTTTCCCTGTTTTGCTAGCAAACACTGGTTTTGTTCAGATAGCAATGTGTCCAGCCTCCTAACTAGGGATGGCCATGTGGCACAGTTCCGTCTAATGAGATAGATGTGGAAAATGCCAAGACTGTCTCAAATGACCCTTTCTCTTGCTTGCAATGTGGTAGGAACACTGGAGGCATGGCAGCCAGGCTTCAACCCTGACGTCCTGAGGCAGTGAGCCAACATCTACCAACAACCATCCTCTTCCAGACTTCTTGTTGCATGAGAGAAAATCAACCTCGGATTTGCTTCTGCCCCTTTTTAATCAGGTTTCCAGTTGCTCACAGATTATCAAATCCTTGGTAAGGGAATATAAAGATAAACAAAACAATTCCTGGTCTCAGGGAACTCCTATGGAAGAGATATAAATAACTAAGTTAGCAAAATAGAGGACACCAGTGGCAGGTAGGAGGAATGAATAATGATTCTTGGGTCAGGAGAGCCTGAGGAAGGCTTCACATAAGAGGAAATTCCTGTGTTGAGTGTCTAAAAAAAAAGCATTTGGATAGTCTTGCAATGGATGTTAGCACCAGTTGCAGAAATAGACCACTAGCATCTCCTCCTACTCCTGCCAGTTACTCTCTGGCCTCACTGGACTGTGAGCTCCACATGACACACGTTTACCTTCTACTTGACTTTATTCCCAGTGCCTGATATTTAAGAGATACTCAAAATATACTTGCTGAAGTGAAACCTCCAAAGAACCAATTGCCTTCTAACATATATAACTTATTTTATTCTTAAAATATATTGTCAGTTTTTCCCTTCTAGAATGTATACCTCACAGGGTTTGGGATCTTTGCCCACACAGGTAATTGTTGTGTCTCACATGCTTAACATAGTTCCTGGCACATAATTTGTACTCAATAAATATTTCTTGAATGAATCCTAACTTTCCTAATCTGTAAAATATGGATAACAATACCTACAAAAGAGTTTGAGTAGATTAGAGAAAATGCATTTCAAGTGTCTTGCACTGAGATTGTCACTTAGCTAGGTATAATAATGCTGTTGTCTTCTGTAAAATTTTGAGACCCATTCCTGACATACCTACAAGGGGTACCATCTGAGGTGAACAGCTTGGTTTGTGGTTTCCTCAGAACTGAAACAGGTTTGAACATTTTGAGGGGGAAAGGGCAGTGTGGCAGGTCCAGAAAATAAATATTTACCTGAGGCACTGAAAAACCTCCCTGAGAAAAATTCATCCTGGGGAAGAGTTTCTCTCCCTGGGGAGAAAAGGTCAATATTCAAAAGTTTGATCCAAGATCAGACTGTCTTTTGGTCCAGGGAAAAGGCTTAAACTAAGCCTGAGTACTAAGAGAGCTATTTTGTTAAAACATCTAAGTCTGTGTGATCCCTGAGCTGGTCTCATGCTGCTCTCTCCCAGGGAAAGCAGAGTGTGAGCAGCGGAGCACAATTTAGCATTCACTAGATGCCAACCTGACACAGGCTGTGGCAGGACAGCCAGCATCTGGATGGGACAAGCGGGTGGATGTTACACTGTGGGTTCTTGGCTTCTGGGGCTGATTTGGCAGCAAGCCGCAGTTGAAGTAAATATATAAATGGTAGGAGAACAGAATCTGTTCCAAGCATATGTGATCCTAGGAGTCACTGGGAAAGATGTAGATTGTTAGAATTTCTACAAGAAGGTGGGAGCAGACAGAAAAACGTCTTGTGATTCCTCTTTTAGTCAGAATTTGGTGAAGCTCTGGAGAAACAGGTTAAACAAATGACAATAGAGATAATGCCTTCTCCTTATCACTCTAATTACCTACAACCCTCTCCACACTCTGGTTTGTTAAGAAAAATATGTTCCTCTTTCTTAAATATTATGACACAAACATTTCAAAAGCAGAATTCTTACTTTAGTATTCCCCTTAATTGCTCTACAAGCTTTGTAACTCCTCTGCTGTTTAATACTCACAATGGTTTATACCAGCCACCACCAAAACCTGGGCCTCCTTTACCAAACTATACCTGTCCCTTTCACTTCCAAAGCCAAAAAGGAGTCCTTAGATTTGAGACCTAAATCTAGGTCTGAGACCTAAATCTCAGAATGAAGGCACCTGGTAGTTTGAGTTTGTCATTGTGTCTGTGTAGGGACACTCCTTCTGACCACACAGGCCTTGGCCTGCATAACCCCAGGCACCTCTATAGTACAGGCTACAATGTAGTACAGGCTTCAGTGTTTCTAGACTTTTTTCCTTTACCCAGGTTTCCTATTGATAGCATCGTACATAACCACAACTAAGGAACCAGCTTATGCATTACAGCTTAGGAAACAACATTGACCACACTCCACAGTTTATTAGGACTTCACTATCTCCCTAAAGTTCTTTTTCTGTTCTCCAGAACTCTATCCAGGAATACATTACATTTACTCTTCACATCTAGTCTCTTCCTCCCTGTGACAGTTTTCAGTCTTTCCTTTTTATAGATGACTTGGACATTTTTTTGAGGACTGCCAGTCAGGAAATTTGTAGAATGTTCTCAATGGCAATGTGCCATATGTTTCTCTCATGAATAGGGTTACGGGTCTCGGGAGGAAGCCACAAAGGTGAAGTGCCCTTCTCATCACGACACATCAACGGGAATTTATAAATATGACTTCTCACTGCTGTTGTTAACCTTGGTCATTTGGCTGAAGTGATGTTTCTCAAGTTTTTCTGCTGCATACTTTAAAAAAAATTTTATTTATTTATGCATAGAAGAGCTGGGGTGTAGGCCAGAGGTGTGGGGTAGGGGGTGAGAAGATTCACCAGAGACAGAATGGGGAGCAGAACAGGTAGATCTGTAGACAGGAGAGATCTGTTGTACCATATGTGGGTTAGCTCCCTGGTCAGGGATCGAACTCAGGCACTGGTGACAGCACTGAGACTTCACCCCTATGCCACCAAGGAGCTCCTGCTGCATAGTTACTCCCATCAATTCTTTCCATTCATAGTTACTCCCATCAATTCTTTTCATTCAAAGGGGGCGCTACCCTTTGAAAGCACACCCCACATTCCAAGATGTGGATTCAAGCTTTATTTCCTTAGGGAGTAGAATCTATATAAATTAATTGAATTCTTCTGTGTGAGATATGTCTTTTCTTCCCCATTTAATTTTTTCATAAGTTATACTTTTATTTAATATTTAGAGGATTAGCATAGAGTTACAAGGCCAATATAAGCCTTCCAATGGAAGCATTTCATTTGGTTTAATTCCATCTCCGGAGGTAAATGGGTAGTTCCAGAACCTTTACAGTGGCAATAACCTTTACAACCCTCCAAAGTTCGGAATGTGCAGTATATACAAACAAACCAAAGAGCTTCAAGATGCTCAACATCAGGTTAAAATAGAATTTTGAATCATTTTTTAAATGCGTTTTTTTTTTGATGATATAAGCACAGGAGGCAGAGCCATTAGGAAGTCATAAACCAAATTTTCTGAAAAAAATAGTCAGCATCAACGTAACTTTCTATTCAATCATTTTCTATCAGTCTGGGCTCTTGAATATTTGCTTTATGCTTTGTTATAATCTAATGCTATGTTAGTTGTTGCTCAATTTGTTCCAGCTTTGACCACTAGGAGTTCTTTTAGGTTGGTGCCTATGAATTTTTTGTTTTTGGAAGATGCTCCTTATTCATTTTACATTTGTCCTTCCCCAGCTCTAGAATCAGGAGCTTCTCCAAAGAACTGGTTCCTTTTGTAAGAGAATAGTATTTGGAAACCATGGTCTGGGTGCTGGATATGCTTGTTGTCCACTTTTTTTCATTCTCTTATTCATCTGAATGTTGCATCTGCTTCCTTTCTGTAGGTTGTTTCTTGTTAGCTGCTGCCATATAAACATATTCAAGTGTTTCCCCATTAATCCCTTTTTATCCATGTCCTCCATTGGCAAGTACCCTAGCTCTCTCATTTCCGTCTGAGCTTTTAGCATGGTCCCATTTTATATGAATTTGAAAGCACTAAACAAAAAATAAAGTCTTAAGTTGTGCAAAATGCTAATTTTAAAAATTGTCAGGCAAAGCACAATTTCAAACCTGGTGGGCCGAGGTCCTTGCATAAGATGTAGCTTTTGTTCCTCATACATGGTCACTCCTCAACCCACTGCAGTCTGCCTCTACCACTTTACTAAAATTGCCAAGATCATCAGTGGCCTCGTGATGGATAAATCCTATAACCATTTTTCTCTCATCTGTTATTGCAGTGGTAATGACCACTGCTCATCTTAAAATGTTTTCCTTCCTAAACTTTGTCGTCACTCTTCTGTTTTCCTGCCAACGTTTATGGCTGTTTCTTTCACGGCTTTTTTTCCTCTCCCCCATCCTGTAAACGCTGATGTTCCCAAAGGACATTGTAAATGTTCTTCTCACTTTACATTCTTCATTGGGCTCATTTATATCCAGGCATTCAAATACCACTTGTTGAGTTTCCTATAGCAGCAGTCAAGACTTCTGTCTTAATCCATACTAATGGCATCAGGACAAGTTCACATCAATAGCTTATCTACAGGTACTGGGTATTTTAAGCCTCTATGGCTGTTCTTCCCAGTGTTTCTGAATACAGATTATTTTAATTGGGCTAATATTAATTTTCATCAGGAAATTCTATTGAACAGTTTCATTAAGACAATTTAATCCTTGGATCAACTTCTTATGCAAGGCATTTCCATTTTACTGTAATGTTTTTTATTGGGATCTAGTTTTTTTCTATATACATTTTACCATGGAGATATGTTAATTTTTGGTGCATTGCAGGTATTACCAATGGTATCTTCTGCTGTTGAGTTCTCTGTGGCCACTACACCTACCAAATACAAGCTCCCAAGTCAAAGTTTAGCTTAAATTTTATCAAGATTTCATTATTCCATCAATTTTTAATCATATGCTTTTTTATAGTGTTGAACTGAATTTTTCTACTAGTAATATTCATTTATGAGCTTAATTTCGATTAACTTATTAAAACAAACTGTTCAGTTCTCTTTATATAACCTCATATTTCTCTATGGAATAAAAAACAAATTATGTTCTTTGAGTAAAACAGTCCTGCTTCAAAATGGGATGAGTCTTAAGTGATCTGGTAGAAAACTAATTCATCATATCTGAACTTTGGGAATTTCAAATCTAGTGATAGTCTTGGTCCCACAACGTCAGCATTAGAAACTGGTCTTCTTCTGAAAGGAAATACTTGGTCTCCTTCTGGGATTCTGGGCTAACTTACACAGAAGTGGGTTGAAGAATTACTTGTTCTCCTTCCGTATAAGCTGACAGACTAATTTAAACCCTTTAGATCTTACTACTCCAATATCACAGAATATAAACTCAAGGAAAATTATGTCATATGGAAAAGGAAAAGAGCTTTTGTCACCACACCCAGAGAAAGAGGTTTAAACCATCTACTTATAGCTTTTCCCTGGGCATCTGGTTTGTCCTATCTGGTTTTCCATTAGGGGCCCATATCAGGGCATCTTGTCTCTTAGCAACTAGTTTCAGGGCTCACAAAAATGAGCCATAAAAGGGTAAATGCAAACAAAAGCCTAACTGGTGGGAGGGAGCTGGCACCTCCTACAAGAAGGCAGGGCTACTCACTGCAGGTGTGCTCTGCGCACCTTCACCCAGGGCTAACTCCTGCATCTCCATGGGAATGTAGCATCTAAAAGGGCTTCACCATAGCAGCCCAAGTCACAGATAAGGAATATTGCAGTTTTGGTTAATACTAAATTTGAAGCAGAAAAAGCATAGGGATGTAGATGAATCAGATCTTATATCCTCAGAAAAAGTAGGCAATTTAAGTTTTACTTCTCTTCTTTGGGCATCATCTCTGTGACCTGAGAACATTACCAATTTTACCTGGATCATGGATGTCAAGATCATTAAAGCTCAAATTATTATTTATTTCCTCAAATTTGGAGAGAAAATAGGCAGGCAGGTGGCCCCTTGAAGTATGGGTGAAACAATTCTTAAAGTATAGTCCACTTTTCCCCAAGACTTATCTGTAATTTATGTCAATGCCAGTGTCTTTCAGGGATTAAAAAACAACCTGCATATTGATGCAGATGCATATGAAGATAACAGACATATTAGAAGTTCACAGGAAATTTTACATGGGGGGACTCTCTCTTTTTGTTTTCAGCTCAGTCTTATAGCCCCATTATTTGTATTATTTCATTTATATCTCCACATAAAATCCAGAATAGAAAGAAGGGCTCAGGAAATAACAATGTCAACACTGGAAACCAACTAACCAAAAGTTGTTTTTTGAAACTTAAAAGATGTAAAACTAGCCTTGGAAATAAGTGAAAGGTGTTTATAGATTCTTTCAACCTTAGGAAATTTTACTTTAGAAATAATACAAAGTATAAGTCATTGAGTTTAATTAGGTCCATTTTAATAAAGTGTATAGGAGTTTACAACTCAAAGTATTTATAAAAACTATCAGATACATAAGATAGATCACAGAGTGCAATAACATAAATCCAACAGTCTGCAAATAAGAGGTATTGTAAAAACTGTTAAGATTGACTTTGTCGTTCTCCCTTCCTTTCCATTTCACAGCCCTTGATATTGCATGCACATATTGCTGCTAAGGTCTGATGACCTCAATACTCCTTATAGCTGGATTGACTTCCTCATTCAGTCAACTCAAAATACAGTCAGCCGAGGGATTTCACCTCTTCTTCATGGAATGAGCATGGTCTTGGCCTTTATTTGGTTTCTATCCCCTACAAGTGATGTCAAAATCTCCTCTTTCAAAATAACATCTTGCAGTCCCTGTATTGTTTAGATCACTACTCTTCTCCCAATACCCCAGGAGTCAAGGGTTCAGAACAAGCCCTACTGAGTTTCATTCTTATAGATAAGAAGAAACATGCTTACTGTGGAAATGAGAATAAGGCAATGGCTGCTTTTTCCCACCTTTACTTAGAACAATAGTTCTCAGAATTGGCGGTGAAGAAACTGAATTCACCCATGCCAAATACCTAAGGTCACCTCTTGGTATTCTTTGGATGTCCTTGTAAGGTCTTAACACCATGGCAGAAAGCATGACAACACACACACACACACACACACACACACACACACACACACACACACACTTCATCCACAGTCCTAATAGGAGTCTTTGGTAGACTCAGAGAACACTTGCCTTTTTTAGAGTGAAAGGGGTACATTGTCTGCTCTCACTCCAAAATCTCACTTTGACATTGGTAAAACCTTTTCTGCAATTCCTTGCCAAAAGGAATCAAGCAGATCCCTTTAACCTGTATACAGGATACTGTTAGAGTGTAATGCAGGTAATACTGAATTTCAAGAGCAAAGCATGTTGCTATAAACTCATAACATATTGAGATTGCTGGAAAGTAGACTACTTGGAATCACAAGTGATGGAATACTAGACCAAGCCACCAGTGTGCTTGTTAACATTTATACATTTTTATAAGCTATCCCATAATCCCTTCATACATCAAACTTGCTTCTGCATTCTAAGGCACTCTGGGCCTGTGTTAGATCAAGAAAGAGAGAAACCTATGGGTTGTGTCTCCATAGAATAAGGTTAGGGTTCTGCCATCCTTTAAAAGATGAACCATTTAATTCTTATTTGGAATTACTCCAGAGTGGTGAGATTACCATAGGCTAGACTGAAATGTAAGAAACTGTTTACAGAACAAGAGAGACAAAAGTTAACATGGTCAATCCTCTCTCTCTCATCATCCACTTATTGGTATGGTGATAATACGGGAATGTCAAGTGTGGAAATGAAGGGGGTAAAGGAACAAGGAAGGTGAGCCAGGAAGATTTAAGGGGTAGAGAAAAAACAGGAAAGAACTTTCTGTGTTATTGACAGGATCTTGGACACTACATGTGGAAGGCCTGTTTCAAATGAATGTCACAGTGCAAAAGAGGCAGGTAGGACCATGAAGCCAAAGAGTGATGTGCCATCCTGGTAATCAAAATACTGCCAGTGTGGATTCCCACATCTACACAGAGCCAGCAGTTGTTTCAGTAACCGAGCAAATTTGTTTTGCAGCAAAAGAACATAAAATTCCCAACCAGAAACCATTTTTCATTTTCCACCATTTTGAAATCCCTCCTTCAGTGAACTTCACAAGTCATCCATTTGCAAGTGTTCTAATGGTTAAAAACAAAAACAACTATAAGGTAGTAAAAACTAAAAATTACACAGTTTCATTAAAAATCTTCATATTTACTCTGTTTGACAGGATTGGAAGATTAGAATTCAGGGGTAGCTCTGGCAATTACAAGATGTCCCTGCCTTTTTATAAGTTGTGGTCTTTTTAGCAGCTCGCCTATGTACCTTTCATAAAAATAATCTGCGTTCCAAATTTCTCCATCTGTATGACCAGCAGCCATCCTAAAGTTGTTTGGTATGTGTTTTCCAATTTTAAGTCCAAAGACATAGCAGAGAATAGCAGCTTTCTTTATTAAAGGGACCCGAGTGACTCCATTTTAAGCTAGAAAGAGACAGATCCTACTTTTCTCTGATTTTCTATAATAAAATTTCTTATTTTATATAATGTATACATGTCCTTATGATCTGTTTTGATTACTTTTCTGTATGGAAGCAAATAAAACATGATTGAATTTCTATTGCCAGGTTATTCTGGTGATTATACTTATTTGAAATAAAAGCAAAACCTACTACTTTGAGTTAGTGAAATGTCCACCAAATAGTTGAAAACACTGATGTACAATTTCTAAAATGTACTAAATAAATAATGGATCAATAAGATACTGGCATTGTTCTTAGAAGTTTAGAAATTTTGGTCGTCAGATTAAACTCAGGCTTAACATGGGCATGTAAACACATACACACCAGTTTATAGACATGAACATTTCAACTCAACAATGAGCGGGCCCAAAATGAAACCATTTATGACCTAGATTCCCTGAGGTCCTGCCCAGCATGTGTTTCAACATCAAATTTTGTTCATTCCATTTTCCAGTCTACTAAGGATTTGGAGCTAAAGAGCTGTATGTGAGCCTAAGAAATAGATAGGTTAAATACTTTTTTTTACCACACACAAAATAACTTCCTTGATTCAATAGTGCCCGTTAGTCAATTAACATGGATTCTTTAAGCATCCATCAGTGCATGTGGTGGTTCAATACCTTATGACTAAATACATTCTGGCTCATTGTGATCCACTGAAATGAAAGGTCACAAGTTCCTGCATTTCCTATCAGATGTGTAAAAAAAGTTAACACATGAAACAAACTAAAACAAGTGATGCATTATTTTGTGGACTATATATATTCTTTTTCTCTTTAATGTTAACCTGTTGAAATATAGTTATTGGAAACATGCACTTGCTGCTAATTCAAAACATCCTGAGCACTCCTGAGTCCCTTAATACTAAATTTTCCAGATTTCATATTCAGGATGGCCTCTGGCAGTGACACTTTTTCTCTAAATGATGCATTTTATTTAATGACATTTTATCACTATATGATCCAAAGATGGGTGCAGAATTCACTAGTTATTAGCTAATAGTTAATGTAATCCAATAGTTAAAAAAATTCATGCATCACAGTAAAAACAACAAAGTAATTCTCATGTGTTTATATTAATTTCTCATTCAAATGTATTGGGGGTTTCCACCCATCATGGGTCTTCAGTGAGAATGAGAAATGATTCAACTATGAAGTAAAATCATTATGAATTTATTGATTTTTATCATGAAAAGTAAAATAGTTACTTTAAGAAGGGATGTACATATAACTAAAGGAAAAACATTTTGCAGGTTGTTATAGAGGTAATCCTGAATATTTAGAAGAGTGATTAAAATCACTTTTTAAAATGTTTCTGATCTGGGATGAGAACTCTCCCAGAATATTCCTATCCTCTTAGCTCCTGCTGTGGAGTGCTTTAAGTCTTAACCCCCAAGAGACGAGTTTGAGACACGCAAAGTTCCATAAACTACTCATTCGAGTTGAAAGATGATTTTTCATCCATTGTTACACAAAAAAATCAGAAGACAACTGGGGGAAAGCAAACTCTTCAAGAATGCAATTTAACATCCACTGAAGTGAAAGACATTGGTTTCTGACACAGTTGATACCTTGGTGGAAAGCCATTGATGAGGAACCTGATCCAGTGCTAATTAGTCAAGTTTAACTTTTAACCTGGACGTTTGAAAAACATGGAGACTAGACTAGAAAAAGTCTCAAAAAGCAGCTATTTATATCTTACTGCAAAGATCTCCGACCTTCAAATTTAAAGATTAACACACCTAATCAACTGCATTTGTTTGGCATTCAAGCTTGATTCTTGGATTAATTCCTGTTAATTCTTTAACCATTCATTTGGTTTGGTAAACAACTCTCCCAACTGCTCCAGGTAATAGAGAAATCACTAACATTTGCTACAAGCCAGAGGAAGCTTTCAAGTTGAAACACAATGCAGCAGTTCTTCCCATGAAGCTGAACTTCCTTAGCAGAGATCTTCTCATTGAAACATTTCATTTTGAGGCACTGATAAGGAAGGGTATGAAAACAGCTAGGAATGAGATCTCTCCAGAAATAGGAGACATTAAAAAAACACAAGTCAGTCATCGACCTGGCCTACTGCATATCTAAATAGGATAAAGAATTGAGAGGTTTTCACTGCTAGCTGATTTAGCACTTTTCCATTCTCCCAAATTTATGTACATGTCTCAGATTTACATTTCCTTAAGAGGCAGTAGAGAAAGATGGCAGGGATTTGGAAACAAACAAATCTAGTTTGTGATGAGTATAATCATTAATTCCATAATGACAGCAGACATGCTCAGATATAAGGTTTTCAGTATTTTCAAAAATTACTAAGACTGTATATTTAGCAGTTGGGACAGTAACGAGCTGCTATTTTTTTATTGTTTTGAAGGGAAAATGTAGAAGGGAAAATTTCCCATGACTAGATATATGGAATTTATTAATAGCAAACAGAAGATTATGGAGGAAAAATTTTCACTCTGAATCCTCAGTTCCAGCAGGATTTTCCTACACTTTCCAATGACTTCAATTTTGCCATAAGAAAAGAACTGAATAAAAATAGGATTCAAGTCAGTTAGGTCAGGAGACAACTGCCAGTAAATAAGTGATCATGGAGGTAGGCATGGTGGCACAGGATTTACCTAAAGGAAAAAAGCTTCCTGTGTACACGAGCACAATGATGCACACACACACACACACACACACGCACACACGTACAACCTGTGCCTTCAGACAAATTTAAAAAGCATGGATGTGAGAAGTCTCAACATTATTAGACATAAGCAAATCTCTCACCTGTCTGCATTTCTATGTAGGAAAGTATCTGACACACACGCCCACAGACACTCATGCACGAGGACCAGCCTGGCTTGCAGAGACACAGGAACAGAACAGAGAATCCTTCTAGGGCTGCTGGTTTTACAGGAATGATTCCTATCTGTATGATGACACCTCTTCTTGATGCGCAGGAATTTAATTTTACACTTCTTTCCGGAAATATCCCTTTTTTCCCCCAAGAGTATTAAATCATCTCCTGAAGGACTAAATTTCATTTCTCATTGGATATGACACAAAATAGAAACTGCAAGAAAACTAGCAATAAAATGGTGGCTTTGGGGTTGGGATGAAGATTTTGGGATTTAAGCCATTTCTGGGTGAAATAATGGGACCTGGGTGGAGGTGGAGAAGGAAATGACTGAAGGTTCAGAAATCAATATAAACAAAAGAAATGAGCATAACTTAAAAGGAGTTTCAACCTAGTATCACTGCAACTGAGTCTGAAGATGGAGGTTCTGCTCTGACCCATGGAACTAAAATAACATATATTTTTTTCTAAGGAAGGCTCAACTGGGAGTGGTGTGGTGGGTTTAAGGGTGGGGTAGAGACAGAAGCCAAAGGCTCAGGTATTGCTCCTAAGGTTTCTGCTTGCCCGATTTTGAAGGAAAGGGCGCTAAAGCAAAAGGATCCCCAGATGGTAACTCTGTAGTCCTGGAGGAAAGAGATGTGATGGAAACAGAGCCAGCTATAGACTGCTTGTTGGTTTTTGAAACAATTTTGTAAGCAGCAATGGGCTGGGCTTCTGGACTTGGCTCATCTTCTGGGCTATAGTGACGGGAATATTTGGACAAAGACTGGAGACGGAATGGTTTACCAGCCATGGGGACTGACACAGCTTCTTTCTGGGACTGAGGTCCTTTGTTTCTGTCATTAGAATGGCCTCCAGATTCCAAGGAGGAGCCCCTAGGAGAGAGGCTATCAAGATGGTCTGCTGCTTGTGCAGACTGCGAAGGGAGGTTAGATTGCTGGACAAAACCAGGCATGGAATACTGAGCTCGGACAGAGGCATATATTGCTCTATCAAGGCCTGAAAGCAAAGGGACATCATCTGTCTGACTGAGAAGATTGGCTTGTGCAGGCAACTCCTGGGAGGTGCTCTGGGCAACTGTTAACTCCTCCATGCTTTTCTTCTTGGTAAAGGGAGCTCTCAAGAATACATCCGCCTCCTCTGGCTGCGAAGGAGCCACACTGCCCTTGGAGACAAACGGTGCTTTGGAGAAAATGTCCAGGTCATCAGTTGGAATTCTTGAGCTCCTGAAGGGGGCTGTGGCAAAAACATCTGGCTCACCAAGCCCATCAGTGGTTGATTGTGTGAGGGCTTGGAACTGATTCTTTCTTCCACCTTGTACTACATTTGCTTGCTCAGTAGAGACTTCTGACTGAGAGAATGGAGTGGCTCCTCCCAGCTTCCCCGGGGGAGGCTTGCAGTTCTCATCCTCTTCTTCAGACTCCATTAGGAGAGGTCGAGACCCACTGCAGTCCAGCATGTCCCCCTCAAGGTCAGTCCCTTCCTCTTCACTACTGTGGAAAGAGCTGTTGCTTGAAGGGCCATCTCTGGCTAAGTAGTCAGATTCTAAACTGTTCTGAGTTTTCGTGCCAGGCACTCTAGATGGGTCTGGATACAGGGCAAGGCCTTTAACACCCGTTGATTCTTTAAAGTGCTCTACAGTTATTACAGGACAGGGACTGGGCTCTTTCTGGAGACCTAGAAAAGCACAAAATGCAGAATTAATGAATAGGTCAGTTCAGCTCTTCTTTGAACATTTAATGGTCAGCCCGCGGCAGATACATTGTGGGGTCAAATGATAGATGTTGAAAATGGAAAAGAAAAAAAAAACAGAAAAATAAAAGTCAGGCAAGGAAACTACGCACAAACTGGAACACAATTACTGTCTCACATTTTGGAACATGATAGGCACAATGTGCAGGAAAGGAAATGAAAATGTTAGGCGCACAGACATTCAGCATTAACTACATGATGCTCCTACTCGTGGGGCCAGGCACTGACACCTGCTCTACCTGGCACTGACTCATGATGGAATGAAAACAAACCCAGTCATTCATCTCCACATATACCACGACAGTTCTGGATTATGCAGATATACTGTCTGGGAACAAATTGAATACAGTATCCCACATGTAGTCATCTGCTTCTACATTGCCTGTATCTGAGGACAGACCTGCCCTCACCCCCATGCAAAAAGCAGCAGAACATCACTGCTTGAGAAATGCAAGTTTACTTGATTTAGATCATAAGCACTGCTCAAAAGAGCCCAAGAGTGCCCCAAATACAAATACTGAAGGCAATTTCTAAGGGGAGGAGATATCATCAAAATTATTAAATATATAACCTTCAGCTGGAGTTGTCCTGGAATTTTGTTTTCAGTCTTCTAAGTTAGCAAAGAACTCTTCTGCTTAAATGAAGCCATCATAAGTTTCTTTAAGCAGAAGGATTTAAAGGCATGGGTAATTACAGAAGTACTTGCAAACTCTAATATACAAAATCATTTCTATCTAGGTAGAGGGGCCTCAGGGTGCTCTGGCTTTTAAAATCAAATACACAATTATCAGAATGCAAGAGAGCTTACCTTCCAAGAAATATTAGCAGGTTAGAAGTATGTCATTGGGCACATGTTAGCAAGAGGGCAGGAAAAAGGCATATGTAACTAAGCAAGAAGAATCCAGAGAAAGGGTGGTTGGGGGAGGGGGCGGTAAAGATATCATTTCAGCATGGGTTTCCCAACCCACCAAGATCGGAACATTAGGTATGATGATTTGATTCTATAGATGACTCAGAACCTCTGTATAGTGGTAATTCAATAAATCCCTCCCCATATTAACCTCACCCCTCCTATGCAAACCACTAGCTAGTAGAAACTTCTACTAAAAATTATCCCCTGCTAAATTTTCTGCTTGAATTAAGCACACAGAACACAGCAGAAGTGGCATCAAAATCAGTTTATTGGGAAACCAGTCACTTAGAGACATTACAATGTAAAGAGATGTAGAGAGAGATCTGAACATTTTAGAAGATACTATACAAAAATACTATGTTTCTCTGAATCTTGTACCTTTTAGCAGTGCCTCTCTTTAAATGGTTCTGACCTTAAATATTGTTTTCAAAAACAAAAAAGGTATTCCCCTTCCTCCTATTTTTATTTCCTTTACTAATAGTCTGAATGCATTTGATGAAATCCATTAGAGTCTAAGTTAATGTCTGTATTGGTGCCCAAAGATCTTCAAACAGTATTTGAAGAATATGATTTTGAAGGGGTTACATTACAACTTTAGTATGTGTACCTATGAAGATACTGAAGCATTAGCTAGCTGAGAGGAAATAAACAAAAGAAACACTTTTTCTCTTGCAATATATATGGAAAAGTATATCTAATCTTCCAGACAGGTATTAGATTTGTCACGTGATTCCCAGATGACAGAAATCTAGGAGGAAATTCAAATGAAAAGGGGCAAAAAGAATGACTTGCCAAACAAAGTGGTACAAAAGGCCCTTAAGCTTCCTTAATCATTTTCTAATACAGTTTTAGAAGGACAAAATTTTCAATTGCCAAAACTAAGGCATAATTTCTTATCTTCCAAAACTATTCCAGAAGTTGATATTATTACCTGGTTCCACAGGAGAACAAAGGTATCCCTTAGGAAACAAATAGCAAATTTAGTCAAACCAAGGGTTAACTCTGGCATCATACAGATCGATAATGAAAATGAACACTAGTTTGACTGGAGTTGGTATTTTCTGAGAAATTTAAATTGAATTTAGTCAAATCAATTTGTATGCAGAGGCTGCCAAAAAGCAGTTACCTACAGAATCAGGGGCACTTTGGATGTATGCAGTGTTGGATTACATTTTGAGAGCTGTAAAGTAGCAAGTAGGGGTGCCCATATCCAGAGCTGGAAAGGATGGAAGAACATGCTTAACCCATTAAAATTACTTGTTAAAAAGTGGGTTCCTGCCAACTCAGAGCATAGTCTATGAGCTCCATATGAGTAATGGGAAAATCATTTAAAATTCCAACAACTTTTTAAAATTCACAAATACAGTCACAAAAATTCTATAACATCAAGTTTGAAGGGAAAACTAGTCTCCTGTCCTTTAAAATAAGGCCAGACCTATTTCAGATCTCTCTTTCTGCTTTGCAGGATTGGAAAAGTACATTTAAAGGATTCTCCAAGTCTCTCAACCTTTCCATTCTTTTTAGAGGAGATGCAGTGTGACCGAGGCAGAGAGCAACCACCCTTTGCAACTCTCCAAGACTGGCACTCTGGACACCAAAGAAAAGCCGGTGGATGGGGAAGCGCAGACATCCACTTTCCCTCAGGGAATTTTGGTGGCGCAGCACAAGAAACAAAGTAGTCAAGAGAAGGAGAGATTCTAAATAACTGTAAACAGAAGATAGACATTAAATCTTGTTGGCAGTTAGAGGTCTTTTTGGGAATATGAGTGTGTTTCTTGTAGGGAAAGTGTGTTTTCAGGGAGAACAGTCTTTGCACATGAAGATAGCCTTGTACTGTCAGGATAACATGTTTGAAGCATTCTGCCTAGGACCAAAGAAGGGTTTAAACTAATTTAACCCCATGCTGTTAGCCCAGTTCCTCTGGCAACCAATGGCACGCATAGCAGATACCTGTGACCACAGAGCTCAACAAGCTAGCCAGTTGATCCCGAGCAGGGGTGGCACTTAAGCTCAGGTCCTGGTCTCACAGCTTGCACAAGGGTCTTCCTTGTCAGGAAACCTAAGCTAGGGCATTTTGTTCTCATTTTGAACATTTGTTCGAGGAAACAGGGTCACGTGTCTTTATTTTGGTTTAGCATATTAAATTAAGGAAGAAGTCAAAGCACACTTCTTCTAGCTCTGATGTAGGACTGTGTGCCAGCTTAATATTAAGCGCACTTTTCAACATGTTCACTAGGGGTAACTCTGTTTAAGTCTACTTTGAGGCTCCAAAATATGTAGTAAGAGCTTATGTGTGTCAGAGAGTAGGAGTCCCAAAAAACATTTGGTGACTTGGCAACTATCCTTACTGCCTATTAACTTCCAAAGCAACCAAAAGTGCTGAATGATTTGAGATAGGTTTACCCTGGAAATTTTATCTGATGGACATAATGTCATCAGGGTATGGTCTAAAAAAATAAAAATCTTTGAAAGATTTAAATTTCAGGGTGGACATTCCTTAATGCAACGTATCATGCACAACCAGAATCTTGCTTCCCCCCACTCTGTAAACTGAAACAGCAGTTACAGGGAGTATCAAAGACATGATTTTTGCCAAAATGAAAAATGAAGACTTGGAGTATGGAGAAATCTCCTCATATAGGTAGCAAATAGAAATTCTTCATGTAAACTTAAGAAATGCAGCACAAATTGAAATAACACTCTTGGGGGCAAAACAGGGAATCAAGAGATGTACATCAAACTAATAATTACCATGAGCTTTTGGCTTAAAGAATAAAATTATGCATTTGTTCTACCAGATGTTATGCAGTTTCTGTAAAATCCATGACTGGGGAAGAAGGGGTGTGATGGTAGCCAACACTGGTTAGTGATGCCATTGCTGCTCAAGCCAATGGGACAATCAAATGAGAGAGATTTCTCCCTGGGCCTAAAACTGCTATTGCCAACATAAAATGTTCAATTAAATTGGCCTGGGTATGTTAAAGATTAAATTAGAAGACTGTAGCTGCACACCTGAGCTCCATTTTACAACCTCATGTCTGGCCATAGCAAATGTAGGCTCACAGGGGTTTTATTCTTTCTGAAGGCAAGGCTAAGCCAAGGTAACCATGACTCATTAAAATGTCCTCAGCCTGGTTCTTTCACACATATCTGCACTTCCCTGGTGCACAGGTATTTACTGTCACTCAGCAATGTGTTTAAATTCTTTTTGCAAAAGTGGGTTTCAGTAACTTGAGTTATTTACATTTCTGAACATCACGCACCTGTTTGAACAGACAACAGTCTTTATTCTCCTATATGTTTACATTGGAAATTTGTTTACAGACTTATTTTTTATATAATGCTTGTGTATCAATGTTCAAATTTCACATTTTTACAGTATAAGATGGCTTCATGTACCTCTGTTTGTCTTTTTGGGGATACAGGATACAGAACTGTATTAAATGTATATTCATGTGGCCAGGGTTGTACACAGGGCAGAGTAAAATACTCACAGGAAAAGAGTAAATTGAGGACACTACATCAAAGTGGGAACCAAGGAAGTGCCTTATTCCAGTGACTGCCATGATTTGGTAACTTGGCATAGGTCTGCATTACCCAAAAAACTGGTGCCCACCTTAGTGAAAGGAAACCCATGAGAAACAAAACAGTATCTGGTTGCAGATAATCTGAATGGAGGGGATCTGGGATTCTCATTCAAGAAACCCAGGCATATCCAACTTCAAGAACATTACTAGTGTGGGAAAGGAAAAAGCTAACTTTGTGTTGGGAAAATCATAGTCTCAGGAAACGGATATAGATTAGCCTTGCAATTGCAGTCTGGACTGTCAGTAAAGATACCATTTTACATATCTATGTGATAGTTTGTTCTGCCTGTTGGCTTTTAATTTGCTTAATTCAGTACTTTGGGCAATTCTTTAATTTTTACCCCCAACTCTAAGTTACTGGCTCCAGGATCATGATAATCTGACAGACTAAGAAAGGTAAAAACTCCTGCAGATTGTAGACAAACCTCATCATAGTAACTTTATTTTGTCCCAAAGTATCTATTGTTTTTACAAATTTATTTAGCTGAACTCAGGTCCCCCATACCTCTGCACTGAGGTCAATCTAAAGGTCTCTTCCTTCCCACAGCCCTGCTGAAGGCAGAGCAGTTCTTGACCAAGGGGAAGTTATGTTGTTTTGAATCAAAATGATCAACTATCTGCTAGCAGAGTAGGAAAAAGGTATTAAAACAGTTCTAATATTTCACTGTGAGGGAAAAAAAAGGTTTTTTTCTTGGACCTGTTCCCCTATAACTTAGCAATCCTGGTCCTATAATTCTAATTCAGGAAGAATCAAGTCTAACATTGGCACTGAACATGTGACAACCTCTTTGGGAGGTATTTTAAATCTTTTAATTTTTTAAACCATTCTAAAGACAGAGAAAACCACAGGAGTTTTCTTACTTAAAATATTAGGAAAATTAAGACTGACCATTATCATTTTCATTATACGGACCTCTCAGGAAATTTTCTGTAGACTATTCTTTTTGCAATCTTCAATAGTAACCACCTTCATCTTAAGGGGTGATTTTACTTTTTGGAAACAGTTAAATATTACTCAGAACCAACAGTGGTGGAATAAAATAGATAAAGGAAGAGAATACACTTTCAGATGCTGAAAGCAATACTAATTAGATAGTAATACAATTGATTTTCTTATACCCTATCATCTTCCTTAATGTTATTTCTAAAGAGAGGAGTTCTGGAAGTAACTTAAAATAATGAAGCAGAGTTAGAAAAAGTATTAGCTTCCTAAGTAAAACCAGATGCCTATGAAGGGAACAACATTCAATTAGATATCAAAATTCTTATATGCCTGCTAAAGAAATTACCAATTATAATCATATTTAGAAGAGTACATTTTAACCTTACATTCTCTGTGTTTTGAAAAACATTGGGAGTTGAAGTTGGTGATCTAGTTATTTGAATGCTGTGTGTTGGGGGGGGAGGATGGCAATTTGTGTTGTTTTCTGATATAGCTAATACTCTTGCACACTTGGAATAAAAGCAAATCAGAAACATGCATACAGTAATTGCCCGTATTTAAAATGGCAGATCATAGGGTGTGTGTGTGTGTGTGTGTGTGTGTGTGTGTGTGTGTGTGTGTGTAATATTAAAAACAAAGAAAAATCTATGTCTAAAATTCTGTGGTGATTTAGACTCTCACCCAGATAACCAAAAAAAAACAACTCAGTTTGGTCAAAGCCCACTATAATTCTCTAAAATGTATGTACTGTTACAGTAGTAGTAAGAACTATCAGAAAATAACTAAAGAACATCAGGATTATATAAATCCTTCATAGTCCTTCCAAAGCATAATAACATATACTGAGAGCCCTAGAATTCTATTATCTTAAAGACTATCTAGTCCAAACACCTGTATTGTATAAATAAGGAACAGCAGCTTGGAGAAGTGAAGTGCCTACTGAAAGTCACTTAGCCAATGACCTTCAGTGATGAGATCCCAGGTGGCCTGTCTCGCCCTGCCATAGGCTGAACAATTGTAAAATGAAGTGGATGGACTAGAAGACAGTCTTTAAGGCCCCTCTTGTAGCTCAATCTACAGTTTATTAAATCTATCAATTATCAACACACTATGCTCATTTTAAGAAAACCCTTTCAGCTCAGGAATGATGCTATAAATAAAGAAAGGCCCCTTTAACCCAATCATTCACATGTAACCCTTAACAGAAATATAGTTCTCCCCTTTAAGAACCTATCTTAAAAAATAAGCTCAAGATAATTTCATGTAATTCTCTCTCTCAGGTTTCATTCATTAAGTCTCTGGCTTCTAGTCTGTTCATTTTCATTAAGTCTCTATTAAACATTACTGAGCCAGATGACTAGATAATATTTCAATGTAGTTGTGGATAATTATGAAAGGAACAATTTAGAGACAACTAATTTCTGAACTATATTCGTCATGGTTTTAATTAAATAGAGCAACTAGTTATTTCATTATATTTATAATATGTATTATGAAAAAAATCAAATTGGAAAACATAGGCACACAACATTATTCTTATTTAAAAATAAATATTTCCTTCATTAGTTTATATATATTCTATGCCCAGGAAAAAGAATACAAGTCTTATCTTCAGGAAGTTTCCTGTCCATAAAGGGGCAAACTAAGTTCCATTTCCATTGCTATCCAATCATGAAGAGCTCTTCATGGGTATCTTTTATTTTTTTTCCCTCAGCAGGAAGGTTATACCTCCCTCAATTTTGAAAATGATCCATTATCCTAATAGAAGCTTTTACTTAGCTCATCTGGTTTCAGCTGGCATGAGAAGTATTTAAAGTCAGGAAGACTGAAAGATCCAGACTTTTCCTCTGATGCGCTTCAAAGGCTGCTCTCACATTGCTGGGGTCAAAGTTTGACCCTCAAAGTGCAGTGCTTTGCAGGTTGTTGTCGCTGTTAAATTCCCTCCCCCCCCCACCCCTTTAAAGTGCACATGTGAGGAAGAACAAAAGTACTAGATAGAAAAACAAGCAAGTGGGTCTGGAATTTTATTTGTACAAATCCAATCAACTAAGAGTTTCCCTCTGACCATGGAAAATGGCACTCAAGGAAGAGAACCACAATGGGGTTCCTCTGTGCCCACCTCTTTTCAAAAAGGTGATTTTATAAAATTGCTTTCCATGTAAGGAAAAAAATACACTTCAGTAAGTAAGCACATATACAGAGGGTGACCATGAGGCATGTTGTCATGTCAGTGCAGGGTCCTTTATTTATTTTATGAACAATATTCTAAAGTGAGTGAGGAACTACACTTTCCTTTGTTCTGTTTTCTTAATCTAGAAAGCCAAGGAAAACCAACTGAACATATTTCACTGGTTGCAGCCTTCAATTCAAATATCAGAGAGAAAGAAAAGTAAGTGGCCACAGTCAAATTGTGCCTAGCTTGTCAGCACACTTATTTTTGATTATCTGAAAATAAACAACATGCTTATTCTACAAAGACAGAGGACCTGTTGAAAGCTTATAGCAACACGTAAGTCTACTCAAAATGGTTCCATATGTTACACTGTAGGATAGCTGTGTAGTTATACAAGGGAAAGAGATCAAAACCCTGTACAGACACCTGATATCAGACTCGAAACGCCAAGTGGAAACAGAACTATTTAGCTTCTTCATTTATACACAATTTACAATTTTCAATTCAAAATAAAAATCACAAGAAAAATACATCTGTTTCTGCTACAATTCCTTCCCCTCCCCGTTCCACCCCTTTTTCCCCAGTGAAAAGTCTTCTAATAAAAGGTATCATTTTACCACCATTGTCTTATTTTGGTCTAATTCTGAGATCCCAGCTTGGGACAGTTAACATGAAAGGAATGGCAATACTTGGGATTTATATAAGGTACACATTTTATCCAAGGATCTCAAGTACTTGCAGTCATGTCTCCAGATCTGAGAAATCACGGTTCAATTGAAGCCAGAATGCTGGACGAATGCTGGGCAGGTTGCATGGGGTGTAAAATCCCTTGGCTAAGTCTATGATCAAACAAGGTCAAAGTTGGTTGGCTAGAGCTGGGCTCATTTCTCTTTTCAAACAATTACCATCAGTCAGTTTTATCCTCTCTTAAACCACACACACATCTCCAGGCTACTGCCTAGAGTTAAGACCAACTGAAGAAGCCAAGTCCTTATGACAATGCAACAGGATAAAAAACAAAAACAAAGAAACACATTCATCAGCATCTGGCCAAAGGAGACAGGATTTGGGAGGTCATTCCTAGCAAGAATGAGACAAAGGTGTCAATTCACTAGTTTCAGTTACAGTTAAGCTTTTGGTGGAGTTGATTCCAGTAGAGGTAAAGCTCATGGCATCTAGTGCTTGATTTAAGATAATGCTATTGAAGAATGGTAATGAGAAAACACAGCAAACTAACAGGGAAGGACTGGCCAAGGAATATCTGGAGGGTCATAGTAATTTTCTTTCCTTATCATTTCTAGAGGAGAAGGCAAAGGGTAGGAGATAAGGGCCAGAGGGCCCCTTATTTGCAGATTTTTTAAAAAATCATTTTATAACTCCGTAATGAAAATGTGTATTACGGTATGAAGGTTACAGAACTGCATCTGCTACTGGGTCTCGGCTACAGGTCTATGAGCTGATCCACCAGCAGTAAAGACCTGGCTAGGTTGGGAAGACTGGACTCAGAGCTCCCACTGCTGTTTCTAGAGTGCCCACCTGGAAGTGGAGAGATAGGAATTCAGTACAAAACACAGAGGGTTAAGGTTCAGATGTGCAGAGCAAGCAAAGGAGAAAAAAACAAAACAAAACAAACCCTTAGAGAAGCAACAATTTACATTTGCAAACTCTTTACATGTTGATTTTTAAATATATCCACCACCTCCCACAAGTTTAGGCACTGTGTCCACACTATTATAGGCAGAACAGCTTGCAAAGAGGAGTATGTGTCACCTGAGAATTGCTAACTGTATACTAGCTTCCTGACAACGCTGAGTGACCTCCTCGATTAGGTAAAAATCAGTATTTTTTTTTTTATGGGTAGAAATCAGTAAGACCATTAACATAAAAACGTGTTCAAAAAAATAGATGGTTCTATGGCAATTCAGTGTTTTATGGCAAGTCCAAATGATTTTAATCCATCAAAGAGGAAAAAGAAGGATGTTCCACAAATGTCCAAAAGACGCAAATGTACTCAAAACACATTATCTCTTTGGGAAAAATATTTACTATAGGTTTTTCTAATCATGATTTTAAAAATGTTCAGTGCTATTTAAAAATCTATGCCTGCAGGTTCAATTGACTGAAAATTACTATTTTTACTTGATACTTTGTAAAAACCAGCTTCCAGTCAAACTATTAAATACTTTTCTTCTCTCTAAATAAATACCATGTGCAAGTTTTAAGATACCTATACCAGTATGTCTAGCTGCTTCTATCTATCTCTGCTAGTCTAGTTGACAATGGTTGTCATTACCCCCAATTTCTTTCATTAAATGTTAATGCTTCCTCCCCTCCCCATGTAGATTAGTTACATTAACTAGTTTGAAGAGAACTGACCAAGTCCTTCTCTTTTCTCCATCCTCTCTTTCTTACCTTGTGGGTTTTTGGTTATCAATACAGGAATAGGGTCAAACTCATCTTCTGCCACCTTGTCCGAGCCCTCAGGGACATCAAAACCTGAGATGAGATTACTATCTTCTGCAGCTTAATACAGAATGCAAGCAACAAGCAGAAATAACAGAGGCAGAGATTAGCAAATAAGAGAATGTGTAAGAGACATAAAGATCCCAACTGTACAATTACTGTTGTTTTTAAAGGTGACCTGTTCATTTCTTGAATTGAAATAAAAGCAAAACTGGGAAATTTAGTGGGAAAAAATGCTTTTAGAGCTGACATGTTAAGATTTCCATAAATGATTAGGAAGAAGGGTTATAGAAGAACTCTTTGCATAAAACCATTAACTGTAGTTACTGTGAGGTATCTCTTCTTTAGTTATTTATCTTCTACACCGAATAAATCAGTGGCCTGATTAATAATACTCAAAAAACTCAGAAAACTCAGAAAAGGGGGAGTGAGAAGTAATGAGTTACTTTTTAAGAAGCAATCACTATATACAAGACAAACAAAACTCACTTCTGAAAGGACTCATTATCCAGTGATTGGGGAAAAAGACTTTTGAACAACTCTGACGCCTTAGGAACTATTGGGGCACAAAATCATATGCCCTGAGATTTCAAGCAGAAGTTTGTTAGAAACCTCAATTCTAATTAAAGCTCTTCTACTAGTAAGTGCTAGCTGACCCCCCATTTTGCAAGATAAGCTTCTCTGTAATTACACATTGCTGCTGATGTGCTCCTGCCAGACATAATTGGTTAAACAGGTAATTTCTCTCTACACGCTCTATAAAAAGGTAATTATTTCAATGCTATCAGGGGTTAAAAACAAAAACTCAACTATTATCACAAGCCAGAGACTAATTTTAGGGATCTTGGGGAGACTTCCTTCTTTAATTTCCTTTTAAAGGACTAAGCTTTTTCTCCCCTGCATATTTGCTCTTTCTAGAAAACCATATTTGTCAACCAAGCATGGAATAATGATCGCCTGTGTATAGTAAGCGAGGCATTGTGCCTATCACTTTCACCAACTACTCACTGTCAGAACTAAATTCAAGCTAACTCTGACCAGCAGAATTCAAGACTAAGAAGTGAAAGTGGTAAATGGGTAAATGAGAAAGAGAAATTCAATAATCAATCATGACTTAAAGATTAACTAAAATTCAAAAATATAATTTTTTTTGAAAATATAAAAGTTCAATCTTCAAAGACTCATTTTTGCAAATAAAGCCTATTTCTTTATTGTAGTAATCACTATTCAAAAACTTTAAACCAGATTTGATAAACAATTCAAGTTCTTAGGGCAGCATGTATTATATATTAATGCTCAGTGTATCATTAACTCACATCATCTATTTGAACTGACTGCAAAGGCATGTAGCTCTGCTTTTAATAGATAACATAGAATATCTGCAATCCAGGTGGTTGCCAGAAAGCAAGACCTCCACCAGACTGTTGTCTCAACATTATTAAAGATTCTTACAGAGAGGGATTGCAAGACATTGGTTAAGAGAACAAACTCAAGTTTCCCACATAGGGGTGGTTAAAAACCTTCACTAGAAAACACTCCTGGTAAGGGAAATTCTCAGGAATTTTTCAATTCTTTTCCTCCAAGGATATATGTGGGTCTGGGAAGAGGAAAACATTTACCTTTATGGGCCGGAGCAGAGATCGCTATGGGGGCAAATTCTTCCAGAAGATCAGTAGTAGGATTAGAAAGCAGTGAGCAATCAATCAGGGAATCTTCCCCGGTGAGAGAATCTGAGTCCAGATTAACAGCATCCAGGTCAGTGATGGCATTAAATGGCACACACAACAATATCATGAGATTAGATAGTAGCCTTTAAGTTACTGCATTTATGTGTTACACATACAAGCCAAAGTGGGAAAAAGAAAACCAAAGGAAACATATTAAGCATTCTGGATTTCCATCTGTAGAAACATCTTTACAGATTCTTTGTACATTAATATATATATATGAAAGAAATTTTTTGCTCAGAGATTGTTGGTTTGTGATCTGGATGCCAATATAACTTGAGCAACTTAGTTCTTAGTCAATGTCATTTGAGTAAAAGGATTTTGCTATTAAAGAGTTTCACTTATACTTTCCCCTAAACATTCGTGGGAAAAAAGTTACTTAGGATGAGATGTCCAAATTGGAGAAGATTTTCTCTGGCTTATTATTAGCAGACTATGACATAATTAAACAGTACTTTCTAGAATTGAACCAGATTCCCATTCAAAATAGAATGATATTGCCTCTTACTAGTATTCTTTAAGTTTGAATTGCTCCTTTGAACATAAGATTGTGCTTTTAGTTCAAGGGAAAAAAAGACAAAATTCAAAGTTCAAGCATTTTAACATAATTTGTTTTCTGAGAAATTTTTCAAAAAGAAAACAGTCATGTATGTACAAAAAAAGGAACTGCATTGTTTTCCACGTTAATTTTTCTTTTTAACCTGGAAGAGTTTGCATACTTCCTAGACTTATTGTTTCTATTTCAATTTAGGAATTCAGATCGTTTTATCAAAGAAATTATGGACCTAATTAAAATGAATGCTATCAAAACTGCATTTATGGAATTCCACTAAGAGTGAACTTTGAAATTAGGGTGAAAGTAATACTGGAGCCAGAGAAGATTTCAACTTTGCCAACAACTTAACATGAAATCATCTGCATATGACGAAAACGCTGACAGAGGAATTGAATGGCAACATACAGAACATGAACTATTTAACACGACACCATTAGATAGGAAAGACTGCTCAGGAACCTAGAGTAGTTTAAGAGCATCCTTATGGTTCAGCAGAGTTCTTTACTTAGTGGAGGGACTATGTCACCAGGGAAAACAATCTTGAATAAGGAAGTACTATAGTCAGAGAAAAACCCAGGGATCTCTATAAAACACATGGCTCCAAAAAGTACTCTGCATATTTTGGTGATTACAAGTATGTTGGTGAGGAAATGTATTACTCAAAATCTAGAAATATATTACTCAAAACAATATCTGCTCTAGGAGGGACTAACTTAAGTTGGCTGCAAAGGAAGCCAAGGTTCATCTGCTGTAGGTGGAGAGATGCGCTCTAGGGCTCAGCACACTTGACCGGTCCATGCAGCTACAGAGACACCTGACTGACCTGTTCGGTTCGAGGTCACAGATTCCGTCTGAGAAGGGAGGCGCTGGGGCACCGGAGGCTCCAGTCCTGGTATGAGACTCTCAACAGCAACATCAGCTTTTTCTTTTGTAAAAGCATTAAGAAAGGAGAGCAAGCGTGAGGGAAAGGGAGTCAAATGGTCCCTTAAACAATTCTGTAAAGGCTTCCTCTATAAGGTTTTAAAACGCCAGTGTCAGTGAGAAAGAAAGTACAGTTACTTTATCTCTGCTGCTTTAAGTGTCTGGTCTTCACTGACTGAGTGTCCACATGCAAGGTTAACCACTTGGGGCTAGTGTCAGTGATTCTCAATTTTTATAGACCAATGCAGAATGTGAGCCACCCAGCAGACCTCTTCCAAGTCAGAAGACACAGACTGAAAACCACTTTAGAATCTCCTGGTAATTTTGGTTTTCAAAAGGATAAACTTGGGGGTAAACATTCGCTGTGTCTTGCAAAGACCACTAGTCCATCTCAAACCCCGTCCCACAATGTAGTTGGGAAGTACTCTGCATTGTGAGACATCCAAACCGGAGGCCTGTCTCCCTGGATATTTTGTAGGTCTTGACTGCCTTGCAGTTGGAGGGAGCACGGGAAAACAGCAAAGTGAGCAGATCAAGGCCCTATCCTGGACGCTACTCGTGGGGCTTCACCACTGGGCAAGTATTTTCTGTTATTAATACTTGGTACATCCAGAGGTCTTCTAAAGAAGAAGCTACTAAAGTTCAAAACCAACTTTTTTCATAAAGTTTTTATAATCAAATGTGAAAATTTCCATATTCCTCCTCATACATTACAAATTCAGGAAAGGCAAAAATAACAGTGTTATGGCTCTAGAAGGAAAATACTTTGTCTGAAGTGATAACAAGTGAGATTAAATAGCCTTGGCCTCTGGGTGAGCATAAGCCTCCAATACCAGGAGACTTCATGGCATTTCTAATCCTCACCAGGGCCCTTCGCTAGGAAGATCTAATCAGTTATTCTTGAAAAAGACACACGTATCATGCATGACTGAAGAAACAGAGATGATGACTTTACCAATTACAGGATCAGAAGTGCTACCAAAAGGATCTGTCATAGGCAAGAGGTCTGGGAGCAGAAGAGAAGTATCAGGAGATTTGAGGCCCTCAATTAGTTTTTCTAGGTTGGGCAGAGAAGTAGAGAAAGCAAAAACAGAATGAAACATTAAGCAAGGTGATCTTTTACTGTTTTCTATGCAAACATTTTAGGGGGGGGTAAAAATTTTGTATGGATCCATCACAAAAATGAAAGTTAATATCATATTGAAAATAAGCTTTAAGTTTAAAAATAATTATTTCCTTGATTGAGATGTTCCCCTAAGCTGGTTTGTTTTAAAATATCAGGTTTGATTTACACTGAATAACTGCCATCAGTGATAAGTACACAATTTGATGACTTTTGACAAATGTACACATTCACATAAGCACCAATAAAATAATGATGTAGGAAATTCTTATATCCCCAAAAAAGCCCTATGTCCCTTTCTAGTCAATGCCTTCCTCTCACTCCCAGACCCTGGAAACAACGATCTGCTTTCTGTCTCTACAACTTTACCTTTTCAAGACTGGCCTATAAATGGAATTACACAGTATGAAGTCTTTTCTGTCTGGTTTCCTTCATCTAACACAATGCTTTCGAGATTCCACCATGTTGTCACATATATCAGTAGATTGTTCTGTATTATGCAGAGAAGCGATCCACTATGTGAATGAACTACGTTTTGTGGATTCATTCGCCAATTGATACACATCTGGTTGTTTCCAATTTTAGCTCTTGAAAATAAAGCTGCCACCAACATTTACATACAAGTCTGTGTATTCATATCTTTTCTTGGGCTTAGTTCTTAATCTCTGTGCTTTTGACTTGCATTTAAAAGCTGTTTATAACTCAGCAAGGGACTCAATTAAACCACACCTAAGTGAACTTCAACAATCATCCATTATCTGCCTACTGAGAGTCTATGACATACTGGTACTTACTGTTCTACGGTCAAATCTCATACAATTCACTTAAGCTTGCAGATGGATTATTTATGATGTCTTTTGGGTAAGAAACAAAAGGACATCAGAAGTTATCAGATTTGTCACACCCAATAACTTAAATGTATGACAACATGCATACATTAAAATCCCTTCCCAAATAATTCCTTTAGCTTTGACCTGTCAACAACTCTCAATTTACCTTTAACCTATTAATGATAGCATATGATTTGAAACAAAATAATGAGTTATAGACTCTTACAAGAAAAGGAAAATTGAGAGCTCGTATCTCTTTTTATTCTCAAGGAGACTGAGGTTACATAAATTCTATAGCTTGGGCCTCCCCGGTGGCGCAGCGGTTATGTGCTGCGCTGTGAAGCTGTCGGCAGCGGTGACGCGAGTTTGACGCCCGGCCGGGGAGAATCCCACATGGCGAGGCAGACCTCTCCTGCCTTGCCTGCTGCTCCCCTCAGCAGTGTATTTCTGATCTGCCTGTTCTGCTACCCGCTCCGTCTCTGGTGAACCCTCTCGCCGCCCCACGCCTCTGGCTTGTACCCCAGCTTGCATGTATAAATAAAAATAAATCTTTAAAAAAAAAATTAAAAAAAAATTCTATAGCTTGCCCAGTTCAATGCCTAGCAACAATATTTTTTTTTACTATAGGAATAAAATGCCATTAAGATGAAGCTAAAATTAAAATTTTGCAAAAAAGAAGCAACTAAAAGTCCAAGTATTTGTCTATAACATGTCAATAAATCTATATTCTTATAGGCCACCAGGAATCAAGATAAACAATGACTAATAATATTTTTTGAGGGACAGGAACCAAATTTTTGGTCATCTCTATTTAATGTGATATATGTAACTAAAATGATAAAGCAAAATGGATTTTCAGTGTCTTGGCAAGAAGACAATTTACTTTGGTACAACTAACACACTGCAGAAAAAGACATTTTTATTGATGAAACCCATTTAGTACCTTTGGAATATATGATATCATGTTGAGATGTCTCTGAATGAAATGACAATATGCTACATTTCTCATTTATACCTGATTTATAGTGCAGAATGAAGAAAGAAATATCCCAACAGCAGGGGCAAAAAACAGGGTACTAACCATGTATACAAGTGTAATCACATCAGCATTAATCTTTCTCTTTATCTCACATTGTATTATGTTAGAAACATCTTTGACAATTTTCAGCTAGTTGACAAAAATATTTATCCCCGAAGTCTAATTTATCATTATTCTAATTAGTATTTTTGTTTTATTCTCCCCAAAAATCACCTTTCAATAAAATTTATAATTATTTACTTTTTCCACTTTTAGTACAAATACATTTGAAATCTTGAAAAGCAAAAGAACAAACTAAAGACTCAAAATTGCTTGGTTATCTTTCATACAACATTTCTGACCACAAAACCTTAGACCAGCATTCTTCCTGAATTTGAACGCTAAGCCTTTCCAGTTTCTGGTTGTTCCTTACACTTCTGACATTACCTCCTTAACTGTAAAAATGGAGAAACTTCCCCTGCGTTTTTGAATTTGCTACTCAAGAATCAGCTCCTCAAGTATACTCCTTCCTCCCTGCAACATAAGAACCTTCTGGAGCAGTAGATGCTCACTTGTCTTACAGCCCTCATCACATGGCTGAAGGCAGGGAAGATGTCTTATTAAACCTCGGTACCCCCAGTTCTCAGACCTCTCTCAGCTCTGCTTTTTGGCTTCATCAGGGAATTGGGGAGAACAGGGCATCAGCTGGAATAAGTAAGGTACTACAATAAAAATCTAATTGTTTTATTAGCATTTAGCAAAAAGGATGTGAACAAGCTTAAAAAAAAAGGTTGTATGTGCATGGTTGCATACATGAGTTGTGTGGTGAGATGGAATTGAGTGGGCATGAAGTAAGTTGCCAAATTTAGGGAGGTTGATTTTCAGACCAAACCTGAAAGAAAAAGGCAGGTAATATAGATAATGTGCATGGTCACTGCTGCTTAGTAATATTCAAATATTGGAAGTATGGTAGGGAGGAGACGAAAACAGTAACATAGGGCAAAAAACTAGTGAGATAACAGGACCACACACAAGCAAGGTGGAGAGCATGTACAAAAATAGTTTTTTTCACTCCCAGTCCTCCCAAAGTGAGAGAAGGCTCTCAGTTACTGAGTCCTTGTCCCCTAGGTGTCATTGTAACAGTGGTCATCACTTACATTTGTAGTTTAATGTCAAACATTTTCCTTCATTATTCACAAAAAAAACAATGCATTTAGGAATACTGATACTGTGGGGAATGTAACTTGCCTAAACTTACATAGAAGGGACATGGCAGAACCTGGAATTGACATCAAAGTTCTCTCTATGTGCTTCCTACAGGGACTGCAGTCTCCATGAACACAGGAGGAAGAGCCTCACACTGACACAGTTCTGTGCACAATGGTCAAAATATCAAAGACATGTTGGTACTGGAAGGAGCTTCAGATTTTATCCAATTAGCTTTCTCATGTACAGATGAAGAAACCAGCTCTAGGAAGGTGACGCAACCTGCCCAAGAGTCACAATAAGTAAGCCCCAAAATTACCTGGACTAGGTCCCAGATCTTCTACAGAGTAGAGCTGTCCAGTTCTCTGGTTTAAGGCTTTGATTGCTTTAAAATGTGAAGACTCTTAGAAAAGGACACATCTATAGTTATTGGTGATTTTAGACACTGTAAATGAAGAACTCAAGAACAGATGTAACAGGAGACAAGAAAGGCTATGGGAGGCTGAGAGTCTATGTGCCAGACTTGAGAATGCCTACGTATATCAAGCACTAGACTTCATTTTATGAATTCTACCTATGAATTTTACTCCTCTTATAGTTTTATAAAAACACTCAGAGGGCATATAGCCTGATAAGGGGGTGGGGCAAAGCAGTGCAGAAAAAAAAGGCAGTTAATTTAGGAAAATGTTAGAAGTGTTAAGATTCAAAGCCTCAATCATGCTCAACTTGCTGATAGCTATTAAACAAAGACTTAAAATTCTACTGAATCACATATAATGGCTTCTTTGGATGCCATTTGCAAATCACATCCCATCTTCTGGGACATGTCATAACTGAAATGTAAAAAGACACTCTTATTCTCAATCACACAAAGTGACAGACAAAACCAAGAAATAATTCCTAAATTGCATTTGCAATGATTAATCTTCTGAAACATTCTTCAAGAGTTTTCCATCTCCTGTATGTTAAAATCCAGTATCTACAAAAAGCAGTAGACACGTTTGTATAGAAGAAAATGGTCCAATTTTGTATCCATTCCTAGTCTTCTCCATTATGTTTAGAAATGGCTTGAGACTCTAGATGTGTTGTTGTTTTTTTCATTTTAAACTTTTTTTTGGAGGGTAGAGTTCTTGCATTTGGGGAGGGTATTGTTTATTTGATATTTCATAGTGATGTTCAGCATTCTGGGAATTTTAGCTGGGGTCAGTAAAATTCTCCCAAATAAATAAGCAACAAGAGTCAAAGAACATGACTCTAAGTTTGTTAAGTTACTTAACTTTTCCAAGCATCAATTTTCTTACCTATAGAGCATAAGAACTACTTTAAAGGGCTATTAGGATTAAATGGGAATATTTATCAGAATTAATCTGTGTGTGTGTGTACAAATTAAAGCACTTGGTTCATAAAATGATTATTTTCTAAGAAGACTAGATAAGGAGCTGACAAACCACAGATGCCCAAGACTGCAGCAGCAAAAACAGGTGGAGTTCCAGATTTTACTCAAATACCTTGGTGTGAGACCATAATAAGCAGAATTCCTTGAATAGGTACTGAGAGACTGGAGACCTGAGTTCTGCATCATTTATATATGGCATCTTGAATAAAATCACTCTTTCTCTCCAGAACTAAATTATCTTACTGACAAAATGAAGATAAAGTTAAAAGTCCAATCCACCCCTAAAGGTCAATCACCCAATGTGAAAGGAAAATTAGGCAGCAGGGACTGGTGGCATAGAAGGTGGACTACTTAGCAATGAAAATGGAAATCTGAACTATATTATCAGTTTACCCGTGATTTAAGCTGTAGGGAAGGTCACCTGGAGGGCACCTCAGAAACATGGGGAGGACGTAAGATGATTGGCCCCACAATAAGTTTTGGGAAATACAGAGAGTTGATTCAACATGCTGTCCAATGTGCAAACAGCCTAGACACGCATAGCCAAGAGAGCAGGGTGAGGTGGGGGAATATCTATGCTTGCTTGTCATTTCAGAAAAGAACAAACCTCAGTATTTTTTTGTTGGTTAAAAAAGGAATATGTTTATTGCAGAAAATATGGAAAATACAGGTATGCCAAAGGATAGAAGTAAAAACTACCCATAATTTTACTCCTTGAGCTATCAACTGTTAAGAGTTTTTAACGAATACCCTTCCAATCTTTTCTGTAAATTCTGATGACTCGTTAACTATTTAAGAATATCCGTGTTTTCTTAGAATAACTTTTTTTGGAAAATATATGCTAAGTCAAAGAGAAAGTAAAACCATAAGGTTTTTGTTACAAACTGCCTCTCTCCAAAGCTGTACTAACTGATATTCCCCCAGGCAGGCAAGATCTTCCTTTCCTTATACCTTCAATTTTCAGCATCTTGTCATTTTATAATTAGCACTTTTTGAATTCATCAAAATGATGCATTTAAAGTGTGTGTGTGTGTGTGTGTGTGTGTGTGTGTGTGTGTGTGTGTGTGTACTTCTCCCCTGGTAATTTATGTTTCTTCTTTTGAATTGTCTGCTCATATTTTTCTTTTGGTGGGATTCTCTCATTATACTCCTACATCTATAACTAGTTGTTTCTCAAGTCTTTTAAGATTACCAAATAAAAATGAGTCATTTTTTTTTAAAGCTTGGAGAAAAGGGCCCCCCTGGTGACCAAAGGGTTAAGTCTCAGCATTATCACTGCCTGTCTCGCCCACTGCTCCCCTTAGCAGTGTATTTCAGTGGATACACCTGTTTTGCTTCCCACTCTGTCTCTGGTGAATATTCTCACCCCCTGCATCTAACCTACACCCCAGTTCTTGTATGCATAAACAAATAAAAATAAATCATTAAAAAAAGAGCTTGGAAAGGCACCGAAATCTTGATTAAAGGACTACGAGAATGGATCCCTGTAGAAATCTGGATGTACTGACAGAATTAACAAGTTTAGATGATGGAAACTGAGGAGCTTTTAAAGGAGAGGACTGTTAGTACTTTGACATTAAGGGGGAAGTAAAACAAAGGGTTTTCCCTTCTGGGCACCTCCCCCTCTCCTCTAAAGTATAAGACAGCAGCACTGAGGACTAAGAAAAGAGGGAGGGAGGTGCTAGAATTGGTGGTAGGAATTAATCCATCTCAAATTCTTCTCTTATACCTCTCCTCTCAAGACTATGTTATAAAAAATATCAACCACAGGGCAAAAAGGTAATACATCCTTCATAAACTAGTCTAGAGTTAGATCATCAAAATCACTTCCTGACATGAGACTGGGATATATTGCAAGCTGTGAGCTTTCTCTCTTTTAACAAGTCAAAAGAGAGGGCAGATATATATTTATACAGGCTAAGACAACATAAAGCTTGCTCAAGGTCCATTCCCATCCTTATTAGGAATATGACTATGTGGAAGAAAGCCATTGGATGAAATTTTCTCCCCGATTTTCAGAGAAAATTGGTTAATTTTTCTGCCACATTTTAATGCTTTGGTACCACCAAGCATTTATCAGTTTCCTAGTTGAGTAAAAGGCAAATATTGAATAAATGAACACATGGTACATGAGCATCAGTGAAATGCTTTGCAACTGAAGAGAGCTGGACTTCATTTGACAGCACACAAACGTTCATGGCTGTGGCTTTTTAATATGGTGCATTTTCTAAGAAAATCTATAATGCTTTGGAAAATTAAGATGTCCCTTAAATTAAAAAAAATACAAAAAACAAATCCCCAATTATCCAGGGCCCCTACACCCACAGTTTAGCAATCATTCTATCAAACAATCTACTTTAATAACTCTCAGGTATGTAAAGGCCTAATTCCTATAAGAGAAAAATGTCATTGTCTCAGACTATGTATGATAGCTAATAAGGACTCAGAACCTAAGCTCATGTAGCATTTCCCATCTATATAGTAATTTAAAGTTTACAAGGCAATTTCAAATCCATGATTTTATCTGAACCTCACTGAACTACTCCATAAGATAGGTTTAAATAGTGCTAATTTTGAGAATAGATTTTAAGGGATCTGACTAAAATCTCCTAGTTACTAACTAACTAGAACTCAGATCCTACAAGCTCAAATCCATTTTTCTATTTCCACAAATCTTAAATGTAGCTCTTGAGTCAAAGGCTTTACTCATCTGGGAACTGAACCAAAAACATAAGAAACATTCACTGCTGGGGGTTAGAGGCCAGGAAAAAGCCCTTATACCTCGTGACTGTGGAACAGCATCATCACAACAGCACTCAGGTCTCACTTCTGCACCCATGAAATGATATTATTTGATGTACCCGCTGGTCAGTATTATTTGTAGGTAAAAGCAATTATGAAAACATTTTAAAAGCATAAAATAAGATGCTATGTCATTAAAAGGCAAAGTTGTCAGGAGACTAAAATCCCATGATTCTTACCATCAGGAAAGCTTAGCGTGGAAGGTGATCATGTACACAAAATCAACCAACAAATCAACCAAAACAACTGATTGGTGTCCATTGTGAGGGGATGACAAGTTGCTTTGGGGGTCAGGAGGAGGAGACAAATACAAAAATTTCCCAGGTGCCAGAGACACTAAATTCAGCCCTTTCCTCACTCAAGGATCTGAAGACACTAGGAAGAATGTAGGGTCCTTGGACAAAGAATCTAGATAATGAAATGTACTACCGGCTGATTATTCAAATAAGTAAAATAATCTAAGTCACAATAGGAACTTAGCTTAAATTCTGCAGGGCACCATGAAAAGATGGGATGGAGCAGACAGATCCGTTGAGCTAGCTATGACTTTCATAACAGGGTTTGGCAGCTTCCAGACAGCGTGGGTTGTGTCCTCATTTATACACCCTCCAAGAATGTGTGGGAGGCCTGGCTGCATATTGGCACAGGCACCGATGGCACGGTATGAAGGCAGGAAACTGGCATTTGGAAGTTGAGAACAGAAATAGAGGGTAATGGGGCTGCTCAATACCTTTCAGTTACAGGTTTTACTTCATTCATCCAATCTGTAAATATTCATTGATTATCAACTATGTCCGGCAGTGTTCTCAGCAATGGCAATACAGTGGTGCATTAAGACTGGCAGGTCCCTCCTCAGGATACTGACATTTGGGTGGGGAAAGACAGACAGTGAACATGTAAAGTCAGACAATGTCATGTTAAGTGCTATGGAGTAAAAAGCCAAGGGGTGTGATTGAGTGCATCCATGAGACTACACTGGACCTCTCTGAGGAGACAGCATTTGAGAATGGTGAATGACAAGAAGAAACAGTTGGGGGAGAACATGGCGGTGAAGGGACGCTAGTATCAACTCTCCCAAAAGAAAAGCTGCCTATAAAGAGACATCAGCCAAACCCAGAGAAGATCCAGAAATGCTACATAAATCTAACACCCTCACGGGTGAGTAGAACTTGGAAAGAAGCTAAAAAGACTGATCAAGGAGAAGAAAGAACCACCAGATCCCCTGTCCCCTCCCCTCAACACAAAACTGGACCAGGAGACCAAGACGAGAGGCACCTGAGGAAACCCAGAAAAAAAAAAAAAAGGTGAGCAGAGGCATTTTCCCGGGCACGGCAGAGTGATAAAACTCGAGACTGACACCAGCAGTCCCTCCAGGTAGCAACAGAGCCCTGGAGAGGGCAGCATGCACTGGGGAAGTTGGTGGGACACGGAACAAAGTCCCGGGCAGCCTCGGTGTGGTGTGGCCCCTCCCCCCACCACCATTACGGAGCCAGCACTCTAGCTCCTGTTTGGAACAGATCTCTGGGGTAGTGGTCTACCCACCCCTTCAGTGACACTATTAATAGCTAACCACTGGAGGAAACATGGAAGAAAAAAGAAAAATCTCCCAGCTACAGGTGCGGGAAAAACACAGGACACAAGCCGCATGCCATAGGAACTTCCTGTCCTGTCCCATGCAGGAGAGCGAGGGCTCCCGAGGCAGTTCCACTGTGCCGCTGGCAGAGAATTACCGCGGGAGGCGGTCAGTTTCATAACCCACAGATAAAGACTGCGGGCTAGGCTGCCGCAACTGCCCTCCAGGCAACGGAGAAGTGTGGAACAAAAGCCGCGCTTCGTTGGCACTTCCCGCTCTGCCCCACGCAGAAGAGGGAGCCAGGTCAGGGCAATCCCACTGAGGCAAGCCAAAGCCCTCCAGGCGTTCAGGCCCCCGCACTGCCAGGGCCCTGCCCTCCACCCGTGCAAACAGCTGCGCCCCACCCTCCAGCCAGCCAACAGCCTCACCCCTGCCCGCCCTTCAGCTGCCTGCACCGTCCGCGGCCCCGCCCTCCAGCCCCGCGTGAGTGTGCGCAGAGACACACCCACCCTCTGGTCGTGCGTGCCGAGCCGCTGCCACCCTCTAGCAAGTAGAACCAAGAACCATGCCTGCCGGCACCAACAGCACAGGAACGCAACGATCAGAGCAAGGCAGAAGGCCAACAACAGGAAGAAAAAAAATTACAAATGACCCTCAAAACAATTCACCACAGAAAGAAAACCCTTCTTCAGAACCCAATAATATGGACATAGAAGATTAATCTGCCTAACAGATAAAGAATTCAGAATTGCCATAATAAAAAAAATAATAGAATTAAATGAGAAGAACAAAGAACTGAGGAATATAAATGAAGAACTGAAAAAAGAGAATGAATCCATAAAGAAGAAAATGAAAGAAATGGAGGATTTACAAACATTAGCAGAGAGCCATAAAAGTAGATTAAAACACATGGAGGAAAGAATAAGCACTCTGGAAGATAAAGATACTGAAAGAACCAAGACAGAAAAGGAAAAAGAAAAACAAAGGAAGAAGAATGAGGAAAAGCTTCAGGAACTATCTGATACCATGAGAAAAGGAAATATCAGAATCATAGGAATCCCAGAAGGAGAGGAGAGAGAC
>PVIJ01003642.1:0-18192 GCA_004024925.1 Scalopus aquaticus
CCACATCCTTTCCAGCATTTGTTGTTGCCTGTATTTTTAATGTGTGCCATCCTCTCAGGTGTGAGGTGGTATCTCATAGTGGTTTTGATTTGCATTTCCTTGATTAGAAGTGATGTTGAGCATTTTTTCATGTATCTGTTGGCCATTTGCTTTTCTTCTTTGGAGAAGTGCCTTTTGAGCTCTTCTGCCCATTTTTTGATTGGGTTATTGGCTTTTTTTTTTTTTTTTTTTTTTTTTTTTTTTTTTTTTTTTTTTTTTTTTTGCAACAGTGAGTTTAAAGGTCCTGAAACCTGAGCTAGAAAACCCGTGAGTCCCATCAATACCAGCATCCTACGTCTCCACTATCCCGTCCTGGAGATCATGTTACAGGAATAGTGAGAAATAAACTGAGTCAGTGAATTAAGTCTTGAATGGACTCCATGCCCATCTCCACTCCACTAAGAACTCAGGTTCCAGGCATTAAAATTCCCAGCATGCCATACACCTGACTTCGTGTGGGCTGCTAAACACAGGTGGCATAGATAAGTGGCCATGTTGGGATTGAAAGACTGAGCATTTTCATGCTCTCTCTCTTGCTTTTCCAGTTTTGGGTACCAACTTGATCTATACTTAGACAAAGTGCAGGTAGGTTGGATGGCATCCAGCCACATGTCAGCCAATTAATCTCTCTTTCTGCTTACCCTCTTTCACTCCCCTTACAAATAAACGCTTCCTTAAAAAAAAAAATTCTCTCTGTATATCTGCTTTTGGGTCTTGTTCTGATTTCTTAAGAATGTGGGTGAGGACTTATAACCCAGGTCAACTGGTTTCACTTATAACGTTGAACTCCATGAAACCAGGAACCCCCACTATTCTCAAGCCAAAGGAATGTGGTTCAGGGAAGTCACTTCCCCTCTGCTACTGTGTGATCCACAATAAACTTTTGTTGCTTGAAACCTACTATTGGCTCTTTCAAAAAATCAGTGAAAGCCGGACAAAGACCTTTCAGAATTAACAATTTGGTAGCCACAAAGGGACGGAGGTCTCCCTCTCTCTGAGAACCCTTTTCTAGTGTCTGTGACATTGAGACAGGGCTGCCAACTGCCCTGGATGACCTAAGAAGCTGCAAGAGATCTTTTGTTTTCACATTCCCCTGGGAAGGTAGTGGGACCATCCCTGAGACTCAACTAAATTAAATTAAATTTACTTTCAGTTTCAAGCAAGAACAGCCTAGAGAACTCTCAGGTGATTACAACAATTACCATTTGGCTTCCGAAAGGAATAAAAATGCCTATAAGGGAGTTCAGACTGAATATCTGCAGATGCCCAACAGGATCTTCGAGGAAAGGGAACAAATTGGAAAATTAGGTAAATTTGGAAAACATATGTTTTATTTACCTCTGTCTATATCAGGGGGCATTCAGACCCCTCCTTTGGGGAGAAAAATATAGGATAGAAATCAATGACCTCTTCAGAAAAAATCTGTGAGAAATTCTATCGAGACAGGAAGGGACAGGGACAAGACAGCAACCAAGGACAAAAATTTTGATGTTCTCACATGTTAGTAAACAAGAAGTTGAAAACCTGATTTCTCTATGCCTAGCCACTTGCTGTCATAAATTTCCTTGGCTCATTGTTGTCATTCTTGTTCTTTTTATTATTTCTGAGCTATTGTTCCACAGCTTATTAAGATGAATGCTACAGAAAACGGAAAGTTAAAGTCCTAAGACAAAAAGGGAGTCACAACCTGGTTCAACCTGGAGCAGCAGGCTCATAACCTCCAAGAGATGCTCACCTTGGAGACAGGCACAAGCCCTGAAAGACCATGGAGCTGCAGTGATTGGTGCTTACAACTAGAAGGAACAAATGGACTTTAGCCAAGTCCACTCTCCTTGCTCTCTCAAACAATAAAGTTTAAGTCCTTTGTTCTCAAGCCCTATTCCTAAAATCCTATATAGACCCCTAGCACCCACAACTTCTTGAGTCTCTCAAGTCAAAAGAGGTCACCCTTAAGAGTTCTTTTCTTGCTCTTTTACCAATCAATAAACCCTGTTTCCTTGCCTGCTCTCACCAGTGTCTTTGGAGTCCTCTTTTCAGTCTTGACTAGAGATTCAAGAGCTATTTCCAAGGCTTGGGATCAGGGCTTATTGGTCTATCTCTGATAGCCAGTGGATGAAGCAATGGACAGCAGATGGTTCTCTCCCAGCTTATCTGCCTGTATTGTTGGAAGGTGGGAACAGACTGAGAGGCCCTGGACCTGTTCCTTTATCCAGTGATACTACAAAAGAATTCTGGAACAAAAAATAATCAGAAGACAGCATCCTATGAGGTAATGTTCTATTAGGAGAAAAGTCTGTGAAGGTTAATATCTGAGGAGAAAATTATATGAGGCAAAAAGACTACAAAGAAAGAACTTTGTGATAACTAAGAATTCATATGTAATTGGGTTATGGATGGCACCTATATAAATTCTCAACTCCGGAATATAATAGAAACTATCATAAAACTATTTTAAAAGATAATTTTTGGTTACTGAGATAATTCTTGGTTTAAAAAGGAACAGTTAATAGCTTTTAAGGCATAGGTAGGTGACAGGGATGTGCTAAAGTGGGCCTGCATCACATGACCTCCCAGGAGGCTCCATGAGTTGCCTGCCCAGGCAAATGAGTTTCAAAATTCATGTCAGAGAAGTGCTAGATATTCTCAATGACTCATGACTTCTCAAGAGACCCCAAGTGCTGCCAACCCAGATCAGAGAGAGACCAGATTCATGCCAGAGAAAGACTAGAGTGGCCCAACATCTTGAAACTTCCCAGGAGACATTGCAAGCCACTAGCATGAACCAGCAATGTCTTAGATTCATGCCTGGGAAATGTTAGAGCAGCCCATATCTCGTGGCTTTCCAGAAGACTCTGCCAGCCATATACCAAGACAAGTGAGATCCCTGGCCGGTGAGGGGGGGGGGAGAAGCCACGCCCAGCAAAAGCTCCATGTATAGCAACTGGATCCCAATACAAATAATGGAGAGAAGGAAAAACCCAACAAATGGCCACACAGGTCCTCAGGGAAATAATACAACACATAGAGAGAATAAAACTCTGAAGCTCTACTTTAAAGATATTGAAGAAATGTTCCTCCTATCAGATACAAAGTTTAAAATTGCCATGAAAAAGAAACTTAAAGAAATGGAAGAATACCACAAACACAGAAAAATAAATGAATATTCCTGAAAATAAAGTCCACAAGCAGAAGATAAAATAATAAAACAATGAAGATTCTGAATATAAAAAGAGAAACAAAGGATATGAAAAATTTAGGAGAAAGACATGGAAGTAAAATAGGCCAAACAGAAGAACAAGTCAGTGAAGATGTGAATGTTCAGAAAATCTAGATCAGAAAGAAGAGAAATGAATTTTTTTTAAAAATGAAGATTCACTATGAGAATTATCTGATTCCTAGATGAAAGACACCATAAGCATAATGGAAATTTAAGAGGGGGGAGAGAGAGAAAGGAACAGAAAAGTTACTTAAAGAAGCAAGTAGGAAAACTTCCCAAGTCTACAGGAGGGAGTAAGGTACAAGTCCAGGAACCGAAAGAAGCCTTTGGTATCTAAGCAAAATGAGAACAAAACCAAAACATGTAGCAGGGGAACTTGGAAGAGTTCAAGAAAAGAAAAGATATATTTTTTAAAGATTTATTTATTTATGCATACAATCTGGGGTATAGGCCAAAGGTGTGGGGCGGCGAGAGGGCTCACCAGAGACAGAGTGGGGAGCAGAACGGGCAGATTGATGGAAATACACTGCTGAGGGGAGCAGCGGGCAAGGCAGGAGAAGTCTGCCACGCCATGTGGGAATCTCCCCAGCTGGGCATCGAACTCCACGTCACTGCTGCCCACAGCTCCACAGAGCAGCTCTTAACCACTGCACCACCAGGGAGGCCCAAGAAATGATATTGAAGCTGGCAAGGGGGAAGAAGCAAATAACCTATAAAGGTACCCTAGTCAAGCTAACATTGGACATCTCCGAAGAAACATTAAGAGCAGGGAGAGCAAGGAAGGACATGTTCCAAATTTTTAAAGATAAGAACTGTGAGTCAAGGATAGTACCTAACTTTTCAGAAAAAGGGAAATTCAAGGAGTTTGCAAACACAAGTCACCCCTTTAAGGAATATTGAAATGAATTCACACATCTAAGCTGAAGAGAAGAACACACAAAAAGAATTGAATAAGGAAATAAATTGAATCACAAACATTAAGAACAAAATGGCAGCACCAACTTTCATATATCAATAATCATTGTAAATGTAAATGGACTCAGAAGAGACATTAACCAAAACTAACAGACACCCTACCAACTGGGAAAAGATTTTTGCACACAATACATCTGATAAAGGACTGATAACAAAAATTTACAAGGAACTCACAGAACTCAACAAAAACAAAGCCAACAACCCAGTAAAAAAATGGGCAGAAGAGCTCAAAAGGCACTTCTCCAAAGAAGAAAAGCAAATGGCCAACGATACATGAAAAAATACTCAACATCACTTATAATCAAGGAAATGCAAATCAAAACCACTATGAGATACCACCTCACACCTGAGAGGATGGCACACATTAAAAATGCAGGCAACACAAATGCTGGAAAGGATGTGGAGAAAAAGGAACTCTTCTACACTGCTGGTGGGAATGTGAACTGGTCCAACCACTATGGAAAGCTGTATGGCGATTCCTCAGAATGCTAAACACGGAGCTCCCATACGACCCAGCAATACCACTTTTGAATTTACCCAAAGGATACAAAAACACTAATCCGAAAGGATACATGCACCCGTATGTTCATTGCGGCACTATTCACAATAGCAAAGGTATGGAAGCAACCCAGATGTCCAAAAATAGATGATTGGCTCAAGAAGATGTGCTACATATACACAATGGAATACTATTCAGCATGGAAAGAAGATAAACACATGCAATTCGCAGCGACATGGATGGAATTAGAGGGAATCATACTCAGTGAAATAAGCCAGAAAGAAAAAGAAAAATATCGAATGGTTTCACTTATAACAGGACTATAGGGAGGCCGGGTGGGAGAGAGACACTCAGCGGTGGGGGGTTGGGGGAGGAGGGGAAAAAATAAAAAAAATAAAAAAGATAAATTATGGCCTGTATATTTTCTATTATAAGTAAGTTAAAGGAAACAATAGATTTTGAGATTTCTTTTTACTTTCTGAATGTTATCTTCTCATATAAGCTATGATGCAGCAAAAGTTAGTCATTCATGCATATGCACTAAAATTCGGCATGTATTATTTATATAATGCTAATAAAATCACTTAAAATAGTTGATTTTTAAAGAGTCTCCTCATAAGGGTTACTGTTAACAACCTACCCAGGTTGTTATATCATATCACTTGTTCTCAAGAAGACAAACTCTGAGTAAGGAGATCCTTTCCACAAAGAAAATTCCATTGGCAAATGGTCCACATTGGGAGAACAGTAGAGTAACCACTCAAGAAAAAGGTTACCTCCTAGAATGCCTAGTGAAGAAATATGCATCAAAGGAAGAAATGTGAGAGTGTGAGATGCCTGAAAGGGTTTCTTTAGTCTCAAATTTGGGAAGCACCGGACAGTTTAGGAACAGACAGTGAAAGGATTATTGATGAACTTCCTAGAAAGCAGCTCTCTTCTCTACTGTCAGTTCAAAACCAGGCACTGATGTTATCATATCCTCAGAAGGACTGAAATACCTTGTTAAGCATTAAGGAGCCATTACCATGGCCCTGAGGATTGTGTCAGTGTCACAACTAGCAGTGCCACTGCTAGTTTAAAGATTAAGGCTGCAGTTGTGTCATGATCCTTGTCTTATAAAATCTGATGCAGTGTGGAAAAAAAGACCCAAATTTAATGTAAATACATTTAAAAATAGAGCACTGTATTTTCTTCAAGAAAAAGAAAATACCCATTTTCACCATTTTTGTATTCAAACCTTATTGGAAATTCTAACTACAATGAGACAAATACTAGATATAAAGTGAATAAGAATTTGAAGTTTTATTCACAGAAGATGAAACATATAGACTGTAGAAAATCCAAAGAATCTATATGTAATCAAAACTAATAAGAGAGCTCACTAAATTATTGATTCAAAAAATTAGTTCTCCTATATACCAAGAGTAACTAATTCAAAATATAATAAGATGGGCTATTAATTTATCAACTGTCACTGGAAGTATGAATACAAACAATTGATATTGACTATCTTTCTTATAAAGTTATTAATGATTTTCGTTTTCCTTCTTTACATATTTTCCATTATTTTTTAAATCAAAAGAAACAAAAAAATGGACACTTCAATTAAATTACTTTAGGAGAATGGTTATCCATTCTTAGGTATTAAATGATAGTTTGTAGATGATAATGAATAGATAACTGCAAAGAAAAATACTTTCTCAGGTAATTTGCTTTCATTCTGATGCAATACAGCATCAAGCCATCAATTTTAATTTGAATAGTATAATTAAGACAGATAACTCATGAATTGTATTTATATTTATAAAATCAAACTTGTAAAGACTTTTTAACTAAATAAAACATAAGTATGTAGGTTGATGCTTTTCAATTTTTTAAATATTTATTTTTATTTATTTATGCATACAAGAACTGGGGTCTAGGCCAGGGCAGGGGAAGTGAGGCGATTCACCAGAGACAGAGTGGGGAGCAGAACAGGCGGATCTACTGAAATACGCTACTGAGGTGAGCAGCGGGTGAGACAGGAGAGGTTTGCTGCTCCATGTGGGTTAGCTCCATGGCCGGGGATCAAACTCATGCTGGCTGGCGATAACTTTATAATGCTGAGACTTGAATCCCTGCGCCACCAGGAAGGCCCTCATTAATTTTTTTAACTTAAAGTAATTTTGTGTCAATGGCTTTTATTCAAACCATATTTAAAAATCTATATTTAAGTGTCCACAGAATTTACAAAAATCTTTCCTGGATTCTGGAAAAATCTTTGAGAATTTTAATGTGCAAATTATATATATACATAATGTATCTATTATATTATATGTATATATACTAAAAAAGGAATGTAATTGTTACAAATTGTAATTTCCATAAAAAAGGTTAAGTTCCATTGTTTCCTGCGCCACCTAATGAAGGGTAGAGCTAAGATGCTGAAAGGGACTTGGGAGAAAATGACATGGAGGAGAAAACACTTGCAGAGAGACATGTGAAGGAGGGCATGGTAGATTCTTGGCTTTGAATTTGCACTAGAGACTTGGGGGACAGAGAAGGAGGTATGTGGAGACACTTGAAGAGTTGTGGGTAAAAGACTTGTGGGGAAGCTAACAATGGCAGCTTTTACCTTGATTTTTACTTTGATTTTGCTCCTTTTAGCCTAGACTTTCTTGGTCCCTTCTACCCGTTTCCTGTGGTTCCCCACCAGAAGGTGCCTTAAACTTGTGTCAAGGTTTTAGGCTTGAGTGGCCCCACTTTGGACCAACTCTGTTTGGCTGGACATTTACCCACAAGGAAATGGGTGACTTTGGGTGTTTCATTGGGAAACTATATCCTTACTCTTTCTCTCTCTATGCACACTTACCTATGACTATTCTTCACACTCAAAGTATACTTCGTCTTTATGCAGGGGATGGCAGAACACATTTAGAGCACGCAAGATTGGGGCTTTCAGTGTACCCCTCAGTCTGCACACTAACAAAAGCACTGCTAGTTGTAGCTGTACCAAACAGAATTTCAAAAGACATTAGAATGTGTACACAATTAATTGACAAATAGTAACTAGTTTCTTGAAATTTCAGTTTTTGAAGTTTAAGTTATTTGGTTTGTGTGACATTAAAAACCGACCTTACAACTGATAATATGTGGCAGTTACTGTAATAGGTTGAGAACCTCAACAAAAATGACCCAGTTCAGGCCTCCCTGGTGGCACAACGGGTTAAGCACAGCACTATGAAACTGTCCGGAGCCACTGCAGCACAAGTTCGATACCTGGCCAGGGAGATTCCCACACGGCGCAGCAGACCTCTCCTGCCTTGCCCACTGCTCCCCTCAGCAGTGAACATCAGTTGATCTGCCTGTTCTGCTCCCCACTCTGTCTCTGGTGAATCCTCTCACCAGCCCACATCTCTGATCTACACCCCAGTTTGTATGCATAAATAAATAAATCTTTTAAAAAAATGACCCAGTTCTTCTCAAACATTTTTAAAACATATTTTATAAGAGATGTGAGGACTTCAAGGTAGGAATTGCAACCCTGATATTCATTGATGAAATATTTAAATAAGCAGAGTCTTGAAACTCAATGGACCATGAAAATATTTCTGACACTGCCTTGTATAATCAAACCTAATTAAATTTAGACATTATCAGAATAAGTGCTGATATTATGTCTATTTTTAATAAAAACTGGTATTAAATGCAAACAGACCAGTAACAAATGACACTGATTATGTGCTTCCTGGGGCAGGTGAGAGTATGTCTGTTCCTAGTACACGTGAAGGATTTTTAGGTCTCCTCTTTTCAAGTTTTGCCTTGAATTTCACAAAGTTTACGTGGCAATGATGCGAAATCTGGACATGGGGTCAGACCACACCATCGGAATTAGATACTTGCTTGGGATATACTCTTGGGGAATCCCTGTTACTTGGAGATCAAGGTTTGAAGTGTACATGGAAAAGGAGTTTTCTCTACTGTATCAGACTTCATTTAAAATAGGACTTGATAAAGCTCACACTAGCTATAGAAAATGGAGAGACACCAGGTAAAATCAAGGCAATTTGAGAGTAAGGAGAAAAAATAATAAATCCAATAGCAACTTTATGATCCTGAATACTTTCCAAAGTGATATATGCATATGATATATACAGAGATGTAATACAGGTTTTGTTTTACAGTTTCCTGTAGCCAAAGGGAAGAAATCTAATCTGTTATGTGATCCATAGTGCTAATAATACAAATGATTTGTGTTGCTTAGGGGGAACATATTTATTTCTTATTTGCAATCCAAGAGAATTTTTTTCCATTAGTAAGGACATAATAAGAACAATCTTTGATATCATTACAAAAAATAGAAACATAAAGTTCAAAAATCTGCTTAAAACCTTCCATGACCAAGCACAGCTCAGTGGAAGCAATTTGAAGACAAGTCAGAAATCTTTAGTGCAGAAAAGCTAGCTCAAATACTCTGAATTAAACCAAGTATTAAATTGACAATAATTACGAGATGAATATCCTGAAGGCACTCTCCATGTCTCTCACTGATACACAAGCCTGTGACAAGAATTGGGAGGCAGAGTCAGAGGTTAGTCAGAAGTGCCAGGAACACATATCCATAAAAGGTGAAATGTTATATGAATGTGAAATACTTCTCATCTCAGACTCTTGAATGATATTTTCTTAAAGACTTAATGCTGAGATTTATCTATGACCTTTTATTCAAATAATGTCTTTCTTAGCATATCAATCCTCTTTCACTTACTTGGAAACTGGTTGGACTTTTAATGTGTGGGGAAGGGTCTGGCTTTGGGGAGAGGCTCCAAGTCCTGTCTCTTTGCATCTATTAGTGGGAAGAGCCCAGAGCTAGTGCTAGATGTGGATTTTTATGGCTGGAATCTTCCTAGTCCAGGAAGGAGAACCTGGCTGGGCGCCAGATCACCTTACCCTGTAAAAAGTATGTGGTTTTATATTTTCAAAGACACATCCCCCAAAGCAAAGAAAGAGAAGGAAAAGATAAACGTCTGGGATTACATCAAACTAAAAAGTTTCTGTACAGCAAAAGAGACATAAACCAAAACAGAGACACATTACAGGTTCTGAGAAAATTTTTGCACTTCATATGACTGATAAAGGACTGATCACAAAGATATACAAAGAACTCACATGACTCAACAAAAACAAAGGAACCAATACAGTAAAAAATGGGCAAAAGAGCTAAAAAGTCATTTCTCCAAAGAGGAAATGCAAATGGCCAACAGATATATGAAAAAATGTTCAACATCCCTCATAATCAGGGAAATGCAAATTCAAACCACAGTAAGATATCACCTTACACCAGTGAGAATGGTACATATTAAAAAAACCAGAAAACAACAAATGTTGGTGAGGATGAGGAGAAAAAGGAACTCTCTTACAATGCTGGTGGGAATGCAAATTGCTCCAACCACTATGGAAAGCTGTGTGGAGGTTCCTCAAACTACTAAAAATGGAGCTTCCTTATGACCTAGCAATTCCACTCCTAGGAATCACCCAAAGGACACAATAACATTAATTCAAAAAGATACCTGCACCCCTATGCTTATGGCAGCACTATTTACAATAGGTAAGACTTGGAAACAACCCAAATGCCCAAAAATTGATGACTGGATCAAGAAGATGTGGCATATATACACAAAGGAATATTATTCAGTGATTAAAAAAAAGATAAACTCATGCCATTTGCAACAACATGGATGGAGCTAGAAGGGATCATACTTGGTGAAATAAGCCAGAAGGAAAAAGAAAAATATTGAATGATTTCACTTATAGGAGGAATACAAGGGAGCCAAATAAGGGATCGGAAGGAACAAATAACAGTAAAACAACAACAACAACAACAAAAACTAACAGGTAACCATAAGTAAGAGACATTCTGTGAGGGAGGGGGATGAAAAAGGGATCAAAATGGGGGAGAGAAGAGCACAAGAGACTATGGTGATGATTCACAGGTGAATTGGTGGTGGGAAACCTACAGGGAATACACAATAATGTAAAAGATAGAAATCAAGAACTAAAAAAAGAAAAGAAAAAACCAACCAACCAAACAAAATAGTATGTGGTTTTATACTACTGTTAGAGCAGATAGCTGCAGTGTGTGAGAAGAGCTCCAAAGTTAACTATCCTCCTCACAAAGTTAGGATGCTCACTGTGATAACTACAATTTATTTTTCCAGACCCTAAAACATCCAGTATTTTGGGGGAACATTTAGTCCACATTATATCATTTAATCCTAATAAAGAGTCTATGAAAGAAAATGCATAGTTTACAAATCATTAAAAAAAGCCTCTTCCACAATGGAATACTATTTGACAATCAAAAAGATAAACTCATGCAATTTGCAGCAACATGGATGGAAGTAGAAGGGATCATGCTCAGCGAAATAAGCCAAAAGGAAAAAGAAAAATATCGAATGGTCTCACTAATAACAGGAATATAGGGGAACCAAATACAAGAGCATCAATTAGCGAGAGGGGGGAGGATCGGGGCTCAGAACGGGGGAGAGGGGAGCACAGGGGACTGTGGTGATGGTTCATGGGTGAATTGGTGGTGGGAAACCTACGGGGAATACATAGTAATGTAAAAGACATAAATAATAATAATAAAAAATTTGATAGGAAAAAAAAGGTCTCTTCCAATGTTGATTACAACCTTACTTAAGCCTTGACCACCTCTAAGAATGCCCCAATTTATGTCCTTTAAATGTACCAGTCTCTTTGAGGAGACAAGTTGCAATGGCCTACATCTTGGGGGGCAGAGGAGAAGATAAACTATCCCCTTACATTACATATCAAATTAAATAAATTTCAGATAATTTTAAGAAATAACAATAAGGTCATTTAAATGACAGAATTGCAACACCTTGGATTCTTTTCTTCCTCCACAAACACAGTGGATTAGCATCGGTAAAGGAGCAACTGCATATGGAAAAGAAATGAGGACTTGATGATCAAGTGGCTCCACAAGGAGCTGAGACAGTGACCACTGAAGGGTAGGAAGACTTGAGAAATGAGCCCACCAGGAAAATCAGGGCACTTAAGAAGCACCAGCCCCATACTAGCTGGGACTCCAGGACTTCTCACTGCATAGAGGTGAGTGACACCTCCTGAATAGAACACTGACAGCAGGTCAGGCCTAAGCATCTGGGACTACGGCAAGTTTAGAGGTCCCCAAAAGCACCAAGCCCTTCCTCATCTGTGCTTTGCATTATCTGGACATCTTAAACTTCCAATCTTCAACTTCTTGTGACTCAAGTCCACAGCCCACATGGACACTCTGCTTGTATGTGAGGCTCAAGGGAAAGGCACTGGCAGCCTACCTAAGATCAGAAATATGTTGCAATTGAAGGGTCAGTTGCAGTTTGGGACCTCTAAGAGAGTACCACTTGACCTGCCTGGACCAAGAGTTGAATGCAGATCTCTCCCCCAGCTTATTCCCTTGTCAGACTACTGCAACCACTGCAATAACCTCCACAAGTTCAACCCTCACTCTGTAGGCTGTGTTTTCGGACCACAACTCCATACTGATTCTTTTTTTTTTTTTTTTAAAGATTTATTTTTTATTTATACATAGAAGCTGGGGTACAGGCCAGAGGCGTGGGGCGGTGAGATTGTTCACCAGAGACAGAGTGGGGAGCAGAACAGGCAGATCAGAAATACACTGCTGAGGGGAGCAGCCGGCGAGGCAGGAGAGGTCTGCCGCACCATGTGGGATTCTCCCCGGCTGGGCATCGAACTCGTGTCGCCGCTGCCGACAGCTCCACAGCGCAGCGCTCAACTGCTGTGCCACCGGGGAGGCCCCTCCATACTGATTCTTGAGCCCCAGTAACCTGACTGGTGACAGGTTTCAAACAATACAACAGGAAAAAAAAGCATCCAAGACCAATACCCTACATCACTACCCCAAGGCCTGCAATTCTAATGCAAAACTATGACAACACTGGCAAAGAAAATAAGTCTAGCTTAATCCATAGAAATAATCACAGAGCATCAAAGAGAAGGAGGAGGCAGGATAATAAACCCTGATTGATGGGCAAAAACAAAATCTTAGGAAAAATCCCTGGAACTCTCCAGGCCCTCCGGCCAGGTTCAGATGACACAGCAACTGCAGAAACAGCCTTCAGTACCTGTGGAAACTAGCAAAGGCCAAAAATAGTAAAATCACATCAAATAATTCCAGAGTCAACTGTGGAAAAAAATAGAAGTACTTCAGCTCACCGAGTACTGAAAAAACTTTAGATAATTTCTAAAAATAAAAATTTAAGCAACAAAATGGGCAGACAAAAAACAGAACACACTGCACCTTGAAACCTCAAGGGAATATGACATCAAAATGAGAGAAGGATACTTGGGAATCCAACCAAAAAGACATTGAAGATTACACAATAAAATTCAGAAGAAAAGAAATAAAGGACCTGAGAAATATAATTAATGAATAGAAAACTGAAATTGGAGCCACAAATAAAAAAATGACAAAAATTCACAATGTAAAAATCTCAATAGATGAGAAAAAAAAATTCTAGAGAAAGCTAAGTAGAACAGACCAAACAGAGATAGAGTGAGTGACCCCGAAGACAGTAATGGACAAAGGACCCAGGTGGAAGAGAAACACAAAGTAAAAAAAAAAAAAGAAAAAAAAAGGATGAAACACTTAGAGAACTATGTGACTCCATTAGAAAAGGCAATACAAGGATAATGGGTAATGGGTATTCCAGAAGAGGGAGAGAGCAATGAGGGAACCTTTATACAACAACAGTCACCCTAATGTAAATGAAATAATCAACCAAAAAGTAGAGTTGAGGCTTAGTTCAGAAAACAACACCCAGCTTTCTGACATCTCCAAGAGAACCACCGGGGCTCAAAAGATAAAACATAGGCTTAAAGTAAAAGGTTGAAAAACAATCACGCACACAAATGTTTCCCAAGAAAGGAAGGAACAGCCACACTTACATCAGATAAAAAAACTTTCAGTTAAAAATGATAACAAGAGACAGAGACGGACATTATGAAATGCTTAAGGGGTCAATAAAAGAAGGACATAGCACTCACTAATACATGCTAAATGAAAAAAAGCAACTAAAAACAGACATTAATAGTAACACAATAGTAGTAGGATACACCAACACCCTATACACATAAATGGACAGATCAACCAGATGAAAAAATAACTAGGAAATGATAGACCTAAGTGAGAAATTAGATCAGATTGGCCTAACAGACATTTATAGGACATCAGACTCCTAATAAATGTGTACACACTCTTCTCAAATGCCAATGGGGCATTTTTAAAGATAGGTTACATGTTGGGTCAAAACACAAGAGTTAATAAATTCATGAAAATTGGAATTATATTAAGTACCTTTTTTCATCTCAGTGGTATCAAACTAAACATCAACCACAAAAAATATATAGGAACAATCTGAAGTACATGGAGATTCGACGACATGCTACTGAATGACTATTAATATAGAAATCAAAGGAGAAATTTAAAAATATATAAGGAAAAAAGAAAATGAAGATGTGCACTATCAGATCCAATGAGACTCAGCAGAAGCTATAATAAGGGGAAAATTTATAGCAATACAAACCCATATCAAGAAATAAGAAATATATCAAACGATCTATTCCTTTATCTTAAGGAACTAGGTAAAGAAGGACAGATGATATAAAAATCCAGTAGAAGAAAGGAAATAACAGAAATACAAGAAGCTCAAAAGATTAATGAAAATAAAAGTTAGTTCTTTGAAAAGATAAATAGACAAACTTCGAGCTAGGCTAACAAAAAGGGAGAAACTAATAAATAGAATCAGAAGTGAAAGTGAAGTTGCAGCAGGTGATTCAGAAATACAGAGGGTCATAAAAGAATACTGTGAACCTCTTTAAGCCCATAAAATGGTTAACCGAGAAGAACTGGAAAATTTTTGGGAAGACACAAACTTCCAAGACTGAATCAGAAACAATAGAAAACTGCAACAGAACAACTACAAGCAAGGAAATCAGTAATAATATCTCCCAAAAAACAAAAGTTCAGGATCAGATGGTTTCACTAGTGAGTTAAGTTCTACCAAACCTTCAATTAATATTTGTCTCATCAAACTCTTCTCTAAAATTGAGGAACTTGGAATACTTCCAAACAAATTTGTGATGACATTATTCTGAAAGCAAAAGAAGACAAGGGCATCAAAAAAGAAAAAAAAAAAGAAAAAGAAAAATACAGACCAATAATATCCCTGATGAACATTCATCCAAAAATCCTCGATTAGTCTCAGCTAACAGAATTCAACAATACATTAGGATCATATACCATGACCAGGTGGTTCAACATGTACAAGTCAATCAATGTAAATCATGACACCAACAAAAGGAAAGATAAAAACCATATGGTCATATCAATAGATGCAGAGAGCATTTAACAAAATCCAACACCCATGTATGATAAAAATTCCAAGTAAAATGGTGATAGACAGAACATACCCTGTCATATTAAAGGCCACATCTGACAAACCCACAGCTAACCTAACATCATCCTCATACAGCACCCAGCAACAGATGAGTGAATTAAGAAAATGTGGTATGTGTACACAATGGACTACATTCATCATAAGAAAAGATGAATCTTACTATTTATGAAGACATGGGTGGAACAGAAGGGATTATGCTATGTGAAATAAGTCAAAAGGAGGAAGACAAACACTAGATAATCTTTGTCTTCTGCAAACTGGCCATATCCTTCCAAATAACCCCAAACAGGATTGGACATAACCAAGTTTTCATAAACCCACAGGGTCCTAGGTGGGCTCCTAAAGGTAGGTGGCATTATTTGAGAGCCTCCAGCTCCTTGGGTGCAAAGATGTATTGCTCTAGAGATGGAGGTTGTCTCCCATGCATGAACTCAAAGGGGCTCAGTTTGATTTTTCCCCGTGGGACTGTCCTGATGAGGAAGGCTGCAGGCAACATCCTAAATTAATTTCCATTTGTTACCTAGTATAACATGACTGTTTGCCTTTACTATGGTGTCTGATTTGCTCACTTGACCTTGCCTGAAAACTGCAGCTTCTAGGAGGAATGCAGGACCCACCTGAAACATAATGCCTCAGAACAGAAGAGGAAATACTTGTTTTGACATTTCATGGAACCCAAATTCTACAGAACCCTGCCATTCCTGAGATTTCGCATAACTGTTTTGGCTTCATTTTTATACTACATGAGATTTTATAACTTTGTTGTTATTCATTATTTAGGATGGTTTTTATTTTCTTAGTCATGAATGGGAACTGAATTTTATCATGTAGCTTTCAAATCTATTGAAACAATCACATTTTAATTTAATTATTTTATTTAATATGATTAATTACCTCAACTGATTTTGTCTGGACCACTGATGAATTAATGGCTAAAATTAAATAATGATGAAGTTTTATTCTATGTTGATGGATTTAATATTTTACTTATTTTTGTGAGCCGAAGTCTGGATACTTGCTTTTTTCCAAAATTCTGTGGCCTCATAAACAATTGGGAGTGGTCCACATCCGTTTTTCAAAAAATGTAAAGAACACCTGTTTCTTGAAAGTTTGATGAAAACTACCTATAAAATAATCTGAGTAAGGTTTTTTGAGCATATTTAAAAAAACTAAATCACTAATTCTATTTTTTAAAATATCTACATGGGTGTTTATGCTTTTATTTTGTTCTCAAGGCAATTGTGGAAATAAATATTTCTCAAAAAATGTTCAATTACATGTTCACTATCTTTTGCAGAAAATTATTCACTGTATTCTCTTTGTAAATTTTACAGAATTTCAACTTAAATCTAGTTAGGTCTCAGTTTTTCCTTGTAATATTGCTCATTTGTGCCTTTTCTCTATTTAATACTCAATCTTATAAATTTATTATTTCTAATTACATTCTCATTATCAAAACTTGCAAGCTGATGAATACAGCAGGGGAGCCAGAGGTGGAGATCAAAACAGGGGAGAGAAGAGCACAAGGGAATTTGGTGATGGTTCATAGGTGAGGTGGTGGGGGGAGAACTACAGGGAGTATACCTGAGGAGAGATACCAATTCCTCTACAAAAATGAGCAATGATATAAGAAAATAAATAATAATAATAATGATAAACAAACACATAAAAAAACTCATTGCCAGTGCAGTTTTATGTTTTCTGGTATTATTTTTCCTTATTGTGAAAATATTCCTACAGAATGGTTGAAGCTTCCTTCTGCCATTAACTTTGAGAACTGTGAACTCCCAGCGGCACAGAGGACTTGGGAACACAATGTTGAGGGACGTGGCAGGTCTGTTCAGCTCTTCCTGCTCTAAGCTGAACACTGTCCCTGCATGTCTTTGCTAGTCTTTGCTGATGCTGCTGCGCGATGAAATGCACTTTATCTAAATCTCTACAGCCATGTCATTTTCAGTAACTCCCAACTTGCTCTTCTGCTGTAGTTTTCCATTTCTCCATAGCACCCATAGACCCTTTCTGTTTCCCATTTTCACTTCCACATAGCCTCATTTGGTTTCCACTCTGTTTTCCCTTAGGAACCTCTCTCATCTCTTCCTTAGAGCTGAGATCCTTGCATTGTGGAGTTTCTCTTTCGCAAATCCTGAAGAGAATCAATGGTATTATCTTTAACAAAGGTGGTCCAGTGGCGTTGCTCTTGGACAATTCCTAATCCTGTTTTGTTTCTGACCCCCACCCATGACCCATCGTAAGAGGAGCCCCTGCAACTCCTGGTATGGAGACGCAGCAGCGCCCCACTGGGCCCAGCGTGAGACAGCTGACGCTGGTGCAGGGCATATTTAATGGGTGGTTGGGTTTTTGATTTCGAAACAAGCACAGTTTTTAAACTGGACCAATCAGGTTTGAGACCTGGGCACCCTAAATAGGATATAAGCCTGAGCAAAAGAGGGATTCAGACGCTCAGACCTTTGTTTCTGAGACTCAAACCTCTGAGACTCATGGAGATCCTCTCTCCTGGGAAGACCTTCACTTCAGATCTCTGAGATCTTTGGTTCCTGTCTTCAATTCTCAGATTATTACTTTGAATTGTCGACTGCTGCTGCCTGACCTCTGGCATCCCCACCTGACTGCCTGACTGCCCGACTGCTGCTCCTGCCTCCAGCTCTGCTTCCATATTGCCTGCTGATAGGTGTCACTGTCTGCGCCTGGCACCTCCAGGAGCTGCACACTGGTGCCTGATCCTCTGGCACCTCCTCTTAAACAGCTGTGCGACGCTTCTTGATTCTCCATATCACCGCCTGCTGACCAGAGCTGACTGCTGATGCTGCTGGCTCGTGCCCAGCTGCCTCTAAGAGCTGTCCGGCCATCTCTAAGAACTGCCCACCACTTCAGATCCTTCTATTGCAGTTGCCTGGTGCTGCCTCTCTGGCCTCCAGAGGGATGCTTCTGGCTGCTGCAGTGCCCCCTTGGACGCGCTCCTC
>PVIJ01003642.1:18292-34518 GCA_004024925.1 Scalopus aquaticus
CGGAGGGAGGGAAGGAAAAGGGCACAAAATGGAATAGAAAAGAACACAAGGGACCATGGAGATGGATCTCGGGTGAATTGGTGGTGGGCTACCCAAGGGGAATACAAAATGTAAAAGACATAAATAACAATAAAAATATATATTAAAAAAAAATAAATGCTTTTCTTTTTCCCAATTTCCTTATCTCACTCACACCTTGGTATGTAAACTATATTGTTGCACCGAGTCTTGTCACGTCCAGTAGTTGGAAGCGCATGGATGTTATGGATATTTTCCCAGGTTTTGCATAGTTTTACCACCACCATCATACAAAGTGTTTAACTTTATTTAAACACAAAATCTAGGTCTTTTGACACAATGTAAGCCAAATTTTTATCCCTACCTGGGATCATAACACCAATTTGGGGGGCCTCCCTCCGGTCCCAAACTCACAGCGTGTCTGTGGTATTGGGTAGTATCACTCTAATTTTTCACTTCTTTGTTCATTTCTAGCACATGGCATATTTTACATCTTGTTAAAACTTTTTTTATTTCAAATCAAGCTGCATATTTCAAATTATATATATATAATATTATATAAGTTATATTATATAATATATGTATATATATGTATATAAGTATTTGGTGCTTGCAGTAGGAGGGAGTTTATGACCTTTAGCTCCATCTGTCACCATGTTCTCAGAAACCCTGTGCATTTTCTATTTATACTTCAGTATACAACACAGACATTGAAACTTAGTAGGACAAACAAATCTGTTCAATAATCAACTTGTTCATGAACTTGTTGCATGAGTACGTGTATTTACATGCATGGAATCCTACCCTTAGAGCTTTTTATCTTGTTTCCAGCATGGGATTCTGAATATGTAATGAAAGCTCTCTATCCAGATTCATTCTCCATATTATTGAACTATTTGATTCCCACAGAGTTCTTCCTGGAAAGAAATTAACCACTCGGGATAATAGAGGACAGAAGAACATAGCAATAAACTATATCAAGTTAACATTACAGTTTGTCCCAAGTTGACATAGTTCATAAAAATGTTATTCAACTCATCAGAATAGCCAGCTCCAGGACCAAAGAAAATTATTTTGGAAAACAGTAAATCCACCTGACACCCAAATTCTACCCATCAGCTTACAGTTCAGTAGGACTACTACTGGTCTTGCCTATTTAATATATTCTCCCCATGATACAGTAATAAATTCCTGGTGTCTGAATATGATGGTCTACGGGTAACTTTAATATTCAGCTCTCTGGTATGGATCCCTCCTCTGATTTCCACAATCTAACTCCATATTTGAAAAAATCACTTGAATTATGTCAATGTTTTACCTTTTTTTTCTTTTCTTTTCCCCCTTTACTGATGCAACATTGTTTTACCACACTGTATATGGTTTAGGGGAGTAAATTTACACTTCCTCAGATATATATTGCCACACAACCCCCACCATCAAAGCACCCATAGTCCATTATCCAGGGTCATTGGGCCCCTCCCATTTCTTTCCCACTCACTCCCCACCTTCCCTCTGGTAGCCTCAATTCTGTTACTATATTTCTAGGGTCAATTGTTTTAGTTTTGTCAGTTCCTTTGTTTTGTTTCTCTATTTTCCATATATGAGTAAAATCATCCAGTATTTTTCTTTCTCCTTCTGAATGAACTGACTTAGCATAATTCTCTCCACATTCATTCAAGTTGTCACAAATGACAAGAGTTCATCTTTTTTTTATAGCTCAGTAGTATTTCATCCTGCATAATTACCACATCTTCTTAATCCGCAGCTCTGTCATTGGGCATTTAGGCTGTTTCCATAACTTGGTGCGGCAATGAACATAGTTGGGCATATATCCCTTCAATAATCACCTTGTGTTCATCGGGTAAATACCTTCAGATAGAATTGCTGGATCCTATGGTATATCTATTTTTAATATTTTGAGGAAGCTCCATACTGTTTCCCACTGGGGCTGTAATAGTAAACATGCTCATCAATAGTGTATGAGTTTTACTTTTTCTCCACACCCTGGCCAATATATTGTTTTAAGATTTATTTATTTATGTATATAAGCTGCGGTGTAAGCCAGAGGTGTGGGGGGGTGAAAGGATTCACCAGAGACAGAGTGGGGAGCAGAACAAGTGGATTGACTGAACTATACTGCTGAGGGGATCAGCGGGGAGACAGGAGAGGTCTGCTGTACCATGTGGGTCAGCTCCCTGGCCAGGGACTGAAATTGTGCTGCAGTTGCTGCTGGTAGCTTCATAGTGCTGAGACTTAACCCCTTGTGCTACCAGGGAGGCCTGGTTTTTGTTTTTAGTATGTGCCATTATCATGGGAGTGAGGTGGTATCTCATTATGGTTTTGATTTGCTTTTTCTTGATGATAAATGATGTTGGACATTTTTTCATTTTCTTGTTGGCCGTCTGTATGTCTTCTTTGGTGAAGTGTCTATTTAGCTCTTCTGCTCATTTTTTTAATTTGGTTTTTATTGAGTTGTATGTTTTCTTTGTAGATCTTGGAGATATATGATGTGCAAATATTTTCTTCCAATATAACTTATAGGTGTGCCAAACTTAACTCATTCAAAACCGAACTTTTACTTCCACCATCACCAACACTTTACTTTTTCAACATTCTTTGGAGTATCTTCTGAGTATCCACAGGGATCAATTCCATTCATCTAATTGCTCAGACTGAACTTCTTGCAGCTAACACCACTCTTTCATGTTCAAATTCAGTGGATTAGCAAATCTTGTTACCCTGAAATTCACAGTTTTTGTTGATCTCTAGTTCTGACTCTACTCACCTTATTTCCTGGGTTTTACCATTTCCAACACAAGATATTTATGACCTACAATTTCAGTTCTGAAAATGTCCTTCTCGACAGAACACTTTTAGAATGCAACATTTGGATGGGTCAAGTTGTGGTGCACAATTTTAACGTAGGCCCAGTGAAGATACCTGGGAGGCACCTCCTATAAGCAATTAAGGAAAGTGAAATGACAACTGGGTACAGTTTATTGCCAAGTTAATAAAACTGGAGACAATCTTGACATTTTATCTGAGGGTGAAAAAAATTCTCCACCCTTTTGTATTCTAGAAAATGACTGACTGCAAATCATTGCTTTTCCCCACATGACTTAGATGATATGCTTGGATGGTCCCTGTTTACTCAAGTCAAGGCCAGATACAGAACCTCCACATTTCCTATCGTTGCCTTAGAAAAGATTGGATGAACTTTTTTTTATTTCCACTGAGCAATCACAACAAAAAGTATGTTAGCCTCTTCCAAACCTTTGGATTTTGACTCATTTTCATCATGAGCAGCAAATGCGTACCCTGCTCCACCTCCTACCCCCTTCCCACCCTGCCTCCCTCCCCTACACACAATAGGCCACCTCAGGTAAAATCTCTCTGATGTACTATTCAGTCTTTCCTGCCTTTGGTCCCTAGTCCTCACCCCCATTTCCCTCTAGCTCACTTGCTCTTCTATATAAAAAAACGATTTGGCCTAACTGGAGAAGCTTGCAGGTCCTATGTCACAGAAATTTCCCCATTGTAATAACACTTTTGAATAAAAATCTCTCCTTATTAGATTCAGATATTTTTATTGGTAGTTTATCATCTTGTTGGTAGAGCAAGATGTTGCCAGGATTTCTTTCCACTGTCATTGAGACTAGTCACTCAGTCCTTGCCCACCACTAATAGGAGCAAGTGTCTGTTTCAGAGCAAGTGGCCTGCAGCACTGAAAGTTTCTCTTTTCACTGTACCCAAATATGCCATTTATTATTTATTCCTATGAGGGCCCTCTCAAGTTAAACAGATTAAATCCACTCCCCTTCCCATTAAGAAAAAGTACTTAGTTACTATACCATTTCTCTCTTGAAACCTCAACATTATCTTCTCCAGGTTAAATATTTGTATTAAGGAAATACAACATTTGCCATAACATCCCCAAATCCTAGTGAATGGAAAACATGGATATTCCTCTTTATGACTGCCACCAAAACAATATTTAAAAATAGAAAATACCAACATTCCAAAGAACAGGATAATATTTCACAAAAAGAAAATCTATGTTAAAATAAATTACAACAATTTTAAAGGATAAGAAATTAAAAAAAAACATTTATAGGGAACAGTTTTGTACACGGGAGAGCAAGAAGCAGCTGGTAGGTGAAGCCCTCTGCTCAGGAACCAGGAGTTGTTTCCGAAGCAAAAGAAGAGAGATTACTCCCTAGAAAAAGCAGGCTATGAAGAAACGCCTATGCTATTGCACTCGGTAAGCTACAACAACCAATTCTATCAGTCTCGGGGTAAATAAATTTTCTAGAAGATGAAAACAACTAAATAGAAATAATAAAAAAAGTCATGTCAGAGAAACACCAACCCAGAAAAACTATCACTGGTCAACTGGATAGGAATAATAATAATAACACAAGGAGGATTCACACATTTTGAAATTATATTCAGTAAATTCTACATGTGAAGGAATGGAGATACTAGAGGAATCAAGAGAATACTAGCTGGGGAGCACCCTCTTCCTCACAGAGGAGCAAATCTTAAGGAATAGACTTCTCTCCTGTCTCAAGACTGCTAAAGATTACATACATTCATGTAAGTAATTAATATAATTAAAGATTGCATACATGTATATAAACTTTAGAAAAAAAAATTCAACAACTTGTGAGACAAAAAGAAGACTGCCAAAGATTTTTCCTAGGGAATGTGAAGCAGGGGCAAGCTGTAGGGAGGAGGTGAATACAGGCAAAGGAACTTTGTCGCATGGCTAATACCATGTTCAGTGCCTCTTTCCTTTTGAAAGCAGAAGAAAATCAATAGCAAAAGGACACAAGAAGAATCCATAAACCTAGTCCTGTGCTATAAAAATCATAACAAGCAGCAATAGTGATCTGAAAGTTGATTCAGCAGGGAACATAACAAAAACTCAAAAGAGTGTTGTTGCAAAACAAATGAGTCACTAGGAAACTGCTTCCAGTTAGCAGCTGAAAAGCGAAGATCATTTCCAACCTATGGAGAAGGCATCAAACTATAAAACCACAGGTGGGGACCTCCCTGGTGACGCAACGTGTTAAGCGTAGCATTATGAAGCTATCCAGAGCCACTGCAGCACAAGTTTGAAACCCGGCCAGGGAGATTCCCACACGGCACAGCAGACCTTTCCTGCCTCACCCGCTGCTCCCCTCAGCAGTGTACTTCACTCTATCTGCCTGTTCTGCTCCCCACCCTGTCTCTGCCCTCTCACGGCCCCACACCTCTGGCCTGCACCCCAGCTTGTACACAAAAATAAAATACATTAAAAAAAAAAACCACAGGTGGGTTTGTTTTTTGTTCAATGTTTTAATATACAGAGCTGAGGATGCAGATTGGCCAAGTGGACCCAATCCAGAGTGGGAAGCACTTCCAAAGGAAGCTTCCAAAGGAGAAAAGCTGCCTTTGTGCTGCAGGGTGCCTTGTGAGGATAAGACAGTCAAATACTCACCAACTTTAATGGCCATGAATGGACTGGTCTTGTGTTTCCGATGCCAAACCATTATCAACCATGGAGCCTGTTTGCACCCCACCACCCGCCCTTTCCCACTGACTCACCCAGTGCACAGGAAAAGTTTGGGATATGGTAGGGACACAAGAGACCCTCAGGGCTGTCTGGGTCTGAACTGAGTGCAGCGTGCAGCAGAGCAGAAAGAGACAAAGGGAAGGAAAACACGAGTATAACTGGAGAGTAAGGAGAAGTTCGTACAGGATCAGTCTCCCTAAAATTGTTCAGAGAAACTTTTCCAAATGTCCAGAGCAAGTCTTTTCTAATAGGTGTCACTTTGGCAGATGGAGCTAAGGCCGATCAAGGCCCTGTGAGCCTCAGGAGAAACCATGATCATAGAATTAAAGAATACAGATTAGTAGGATTTAGGAACATCTCCAAAAATAACCTTTTATCAAAGAAACCTATCTTAAGGCACTGCACACATTCAAAGGCAAGGTTTGACATATGAAGTCATCCCCTCTTAGTTTTAAGTGTCTGCTTCTTCTCTTCTTATTGCTCAAGGCCCCTTTCTACTCCTTTAGTCAAGATACAAACCTTTGTTTTTTTCTATTTATTTTAGAACTTAAAGTTATATAAATTTTCCATAAATTTGGTATTTTTCTCCTACTAATCTGATTGCTGTAATTTATTTTTTCCAAGACCCCAGAGGGGTAGGCACATTGCCTTCTGTATACTGAAATCCAGAGACCCAAAATGTCAGAATACAGGAGGGAGACTGCAATAATTCTGAAAGTTATTTACTAGACTATAAAACTAAAAAAAAAAAAAAAAAAAAAAAAAAAAAAAAAAAAAAAAAAAAAAAAAAAAAAAAAAAAAAAAAAAAAAAAAAAAAAAAAAAAAAAAAAAAAAAAAAAAAAAAAAAAAAAAAAAAAAAAAAAAAAAAAAAAACCTCAAGTCAAATTAGCTCATATTCCAAATCCTGCTAAAGGAAAATCCTATTCATATGCTGAATAATCTGAATCCAATGGGACACTGAATTCCAGAGGTGGTGGCATGGCAGAGATGTGCTGGAGAGACCAGAGCACACTCCCTAGAATGGCTACATAGTAAAAGATTGAAACTACTAAGTGCTGGTGAGGAGAGTTAGCAAGCAACTATGACTCTTATAAATTTTTGGTAGGGAAGTAAAAAGTTGCAAGCCCTTGAAAGTTGTCAAATTCTTACGATTTTAAACACAGGCTAATGCAGGACCCATTCCATATTATTCTCTTAAGAGCCACAGAAATGTATGTTCATGAAAAGACTGCAAAAATGTTCATGGCACTGTACTTTTGTCAGCCCAAAGTGGAAGAGATTCATAAGCCCATTGGAAAGAGAATGGATTCACAGATCAGAGCACATTTGTGCAGCAGAACACTATTCAGCATATAAAAAGAACCAAAATACAAACAAGCACAGCACAATGGATGAATCTAAAAAAAAAAAAAAAAAAAGTGCTGATTGGAAGAAGCCAGATACAAAGCCTCTCCTGTATACTCTATTTTATAACTTGTAAGGACATGCAAAAATAATCTATAGATATCAGAACCAGGAAGTAGCTACCTCTGTGGAATTAGGTGAGGTGGAAATTAAATGGCAATACACATGAAAAGATATTCCTCAGTGTGATGGTAAAATGGATGTAAGCAACTATCCATACTTAAATTGAATGATTAAGATCTCTGCATTTTATTGTATGTAAATCATGCCTCAATGAAAGTTTGTTCAGAACATAGAAACAATCAAAACTCACTCCAAAAAACATATGCAGAGATCAGCCTGAGGTAACTGTTGCATTTTATGGTGGAAAATTAAAGGACTAAGATCTGATGGAATGTCCAGAACTATACCTGACCACAGATGTCTTCTGGAAGGAAAATAGGGAGTGGACTTCATAGGATTGTTCTTTTTACAAAGTGATTACTATTAATTATAGGATGCAGTGGTAAGAAAGTCATAAAACAATGAATGCAACCTTTTTTTGAACATGATAATATCTTCGATTTCAGTGAATACAAAATAAACTGTCAGCACAGGGCAAATTAAAAAACAAAGCACAGTAAATAAATTTAACCACATGTAATTACTTCTTGTCTCATACAAAGAAAATTAAAAGGTTGCTGTTCCATAAAGAAATAAATGCAGAATACAGCAAGATAAGAAGGACTAGTAACAATGTTTGAACAGACGGGAAAATGAGATTCTGTATTAATAAAATACTAAATGGGTTAGATTCTCTACAAAAAGAAAGCACAACACACCTGCATTTAAGATTAACAAAAACAACCATAGCTTTGCTATGCCTTAATATTTCGGTAACTATAAAAAACATTTAAAATCAAAATATCCATATTGAAGTTCTAAAATGGGCAAAAATTTCCTCTACTTGTAGCAGTATAAAAGGTGTCAAAATCAACTAAAACCCTAAAGATATTAAAAACTACATAATATCAAAACAAGCCAAAAATGTAGGTCCTACTTATAAATGCAATTGTAATCAGAGATACATGTTATCTGAATTTGAAACACTAGACAAAGCAAATAATTTTTCATTTTAAAATGTAAAACAATGTATAATATCTAGGAAGGTCACAGTGATATGTACATTTGCCTATAAGTGTATATAAGACACTGACTTAGAATATTAAATGAGTTAAAGATGTAAGCTTTAACCTAAGAACTTACACAGAGTGCGTGTAATTTTCAATTTACTATAATGCATATATAATGTAACACATAGTACTTGCTGAAAGAAATACATATACATATCTATAAAATATACTAATCAGGTGACAGGCTGTTAAACAACTTAAGTTAACTTTTATGATAAGGTTTTACAAACTTTCAGATTAGTAGTTGAATCTACCCAGATGCACTGGAAAGTCTACTAAAGACCTTTTTATAAAAAAAAATTATTTTATTTATTTATGCATATAATAATTGGGTGTAGGCCAAAGGTACAGGGGGTGTGAGGATTCACCAGAGACAGAGTGGGTAACAGAACATGTGGATCTACTGAAATACACTGCTGAGGGGAGCAGTGGGCACAGGGGCTTGAACTCATGCCACAGTGGCTGGTGATAGCTTGATAGTTCTGAGACTTAACCTCTGGGCCACCAGAGAGACCCCCTATTAAAGACCTTTTAAATGTAACTGTTGCCATTTGCAGCAACATGGACTGAGCTAGAAAGGATTACGCTCAGTGACATAAGTCAGGAGCAAAAAGAAAAATATCAGATGTTTTCACTTATAGGAGGAATAGAGGGGAACCAAATAAGGGATCGGGGGAAAATTAATAACAATAAAAAACAAAACAAAATTAACAGGGAACTATAAATCAGAGACATTCTGACATTCTGAAGGGGAGGGGGTATGAGAGGGATCAAAACAAGGGAGGAGAAGCACAAGGGACTATGGTGAGGTCCATGGATGAATGGTGGTGGGAATTCTATGGGGACTACACCTAAGAGAAAGAAAACATGGTACAAAAATGAACAATGATGTAATATTTATACTACATTAAAAAATCAGCCAAATTAAAAAAAAAATGTAACTGCTGAAAGTTTATCAGAATTGCAGTTTATAAAAAAAAATAATAAAAATTATCACTGGTTTTGACATGTATTTATTTCCTTTCCTTTCTTTTTTTTTAAAAGATTTATTTATGCATGCAAGAGCTGGGGTGTAGGCCAGAGGTGTCGGGGTATGAGAGGATTCACCAGAGACAGAGTGGGGAGCAGAACAGGCAGACTGAATGAAATACACTGCTGAGGGGAGCAGCAGGTGAGACAGGAGAGGTCTGCTGTGCCATGTGGGAAGCTCCCTGGCCAGGGATTCAACTCATGGTGCAGTGGCTGCTGATAACTTCATAGTGCTGATAACTCCCCACCAGGGAGGCCCCTATTTCCTTTCATTTCTGAACAGTAAATAATATCGATATGATTTTATCTTTTAGCTAAAAATAATTGAGAAGATATTTTTCTTATTTTATCGGACTATTCTAGGTTGTACTGAGGTATACTTCTAGACACAGATTTTGGCTTGTTTACTGTAGACTGTACACTTAGAACCACACATTTAGTTAATCAGGTACTTGACTGAAAATTGTTAAATGGATGGCTATTATGGCCTTCACTTTTTGAACACACCAAAAATTTAATATATTACCTATTTTTTATCTGATATTTAGTATGCATTTTGCAGACCAAGAGTTCAGAACCTCAAGATATGTATAAAGAGTTTCTTTTTTATTTTTAAAAATATTTTAAAAATTATTGTGGATCCATATTTATTCTTTAAAATATTTTAATTGTTAGCTGGAAAAAGCAGACTGCCAGATAATAAGTATAATATACTGTCATTTTCATTTGTTTTTTAAATTTATTTATTGTTATTGAAGTAGCATTATATTACATCCTTACTAGTGTTTTAACAGTACAAGATTCCCCTCTAATTTATAGTCACCATAGCATTCCCACTACTGAAGTACCCACAGTCCTCCACCATGGCCCACCATGGTTTGAATGAGTGTAAATGAGTGAACACATAGAGAATCAAAAAAAAAATAAATAAAAACTAAAAAAGATTCTGTGGAATTTCTAAAGCTAAAATTGCAATAATTAAAATGAAATAACTTACTAGTTGAACTCAACAGCACATTGGAGAGGCCAGAATTACAAATTAATGAGCTGGAAGGTATAGTAACAAAAAATATCTAATTAAAAACAGAGAGGAAAAAGATAAAGCAGGAAAAAACAACATTAGCATATTCAAAGACCTGTGGGACAATATAAAAAGTTTTCACATATGCAGCTATGATCCATGAACAAAAGAGGAAAAAAGAAGCAGAAAAAAATAACAAGAAATAATGGCTGAAATTCTGCATATTTGATGTACTTATCAAGATGGAAAGGTTCAAGATTAATAAATGAAATCATATATATCTCTGTACTGAAACAACAAACAACTGGAAAGTGAAATTTACTAAGATATTTCATATAAAGAATATTAAATATTAGGAGAAATAATATTAAGATTTAATAATGTTGTCCAAGACTTTTACAGTAAAAACTATAAATCATCACTGAGAGAAATTCAACCAGACCTAAATAAACAGAAAGATACTGCTTTCTCACAGATTGGAAGACTCAATCTGGCTAAGGTAGCTATTTACCCTAATACTGGTCTATTACCGCAACACAATTCCAGTCAAAATCCAGGGTGCTTTTTTTCGTAGAAAATGAGTTGATTTTATTTTTTATTCAATGGAAAGACCAAAGCAATTTAAAAAACAAAGTTGAAAATCTTAAAACACTTAATTCTAAAAGCTACCATATTTCTACATTAATCAAGAGCCTGACATTGGCATAGGAAAACATGTAGATCAATGGAACAGAAAATATGGCCCAGAAATAGGCCAAGCTTTTATGATGATTGATGTCTGACAAAAAAAAGTTAAGATAGTTCAATGAAGACCAGAACCTTTTCAACGAATGCTGCTGTGACATCTGGATGTCTATTTGAGAAAAAAAAGTCCCTTACCTCCTGCTATTTCCAGACGATGAATTAGACAAATATATCATAGATAGAACACAAAATGTATAAGCCACAAAAGGAAAACAATAATTATACTTTACAGATATTAAAGACTTCTGCTCTTTCAAAGACACTATTAAGAAAATGAATAGATAAGCCATAGAGTAGGCAAAATTTATGTATCAAAGTGTTTGTATTAACCTCTTCAATTCAATAAAAATCAAACAACTCAATAAAAAAATGAGTCAAATGTTTGAACAGATACTTTACAAAATAAGCTGTGTAAATGGCCATAAACCACATGATGCTTATCAGCAGCAATGAGAAGGAAAAGGAAATTTAACTATAGGGACTAGAATTTTTAAAGTTAAATGCTGTCAATACCAAGTGTTGACAAGCATGTGGACTAACTCTGCATGATATTTTTCAAGTGCTCAGTTGACCCAGTTTTAAAGTCATGGCTGAAAATTCCCAATTTCTCTTTGAAGGCAGTTTGTTAAGCCTATACTCCAACCACTTCCCTTATTGGGCTGGGGCAATCCTGAGCTATAACACACACACCCCCAACCTCCAGAGACTCTGACACCTAACAAACACCCAGGAATGGTCCATTCTTTCTGGAAAGAGAGTTAGTCAAATGACTCCATTCTCAGAAAGGCCAGGCAGCTCTAACCACAGGCCACATACACGAGGCATATCCTATGGTTCCAGTTTGTTGTTCCCGTAACACTGGTATAATCCTGCATGGAGTTATAGGTAGAGTTATAAGTAGCAAATATTCTGCCTTCCATCTATGCAAAAGCCATTGTGTTGTGTCTTTCCATGTAAAGAACCTGGTATCTTCTAGTTATGAAACAAACTGAAGCATTCATGCATTAATAAAGGAAATGCAAAACAGAATAGTCACTTGGGAAAACTGGCTGGCAGTTTCAGGAAAAGTTAAACACATGTACTCACTCACTCCCAGCAGTTTCATTCTTAGGAATCTACCCAAGATAAATAAAACCTTATTTCTGCATAAAGGGTTATACATGAATATTCATAGTAGTATCATTAATGCTAACAAGAAACTGTAAACAACTCAAATGTCCATCAAATAGCAAATGGATAATGTGTGGTAATACACACGATGGAATGCAATAAAATCTGCTATATTCATAAAGCAGAATGCGATAGCATGTGGTACCAGCATTTTATTTTGCTTCATTTTATTGTACTTCACAGATACTGTGCTTTTTACAAATTGAAGGTTTGTGGCAACCCTGCATAGAGTAAGTCTGTTTTGCCAACAGCATATGTTCATATCTGTGTCACAGGAAGCAATATACTTTATTTTCTTAGACAGTGCTATTGCACACTTTAAAGTAAACATAACTTTTATATGCACTGAGAAGCCAAAAAGGAAATCCTGTGACTCACTTTATTGTGAGTCATTGTATTACAATGGTTTGGAACTGAACCCAGAGTATCTTCAAGCTGTCCCTGCACACCCATACAAAGGGACACTACCAGAAAAGGGACAGCACCGACTGACTCGTGAAACAGCAATGTTGAGGAATCTCTAAAACATGGTAGATGAACAACTCATTCAGTGACTCCATAAGCAATTCTCTGACAGTGATGTTTTAAAAAAACTGTTGACAGGAAGCAGATCAGTGGGTGCTTGGGGAGAGAAATGGATTAGGGTTTGAGAAATAAACTACAGAGAATGAAAGGATCTTTTTGTTATAAACTAAAAACTCTAAAAAATCTAAAAACACTAGAATGAAACTAAAAACACAGTATAGTTTATACATGGTAAGTGTAAATTATGGTAACTATAAAGAAAAATCTGTATAAACAAACCTTGTTAAATTCAACCTTATCTTACTTCACTATTTACTACCAGCTCAAATTCTGTGTCTTGTTAATTCTTCCCAAATTTGTTCTTTCCTAGTCTAAAGGTCTGAGAGCTTCTTGCTCTGGTCACTTCCAAAGGAAGGTTTTCATTCTTTTGTGAAGGTTCCCACTTACATGTAAAATTTTGTGTTCTGAAGCCCAATTCCAACAGGGCTGTTAGTGTGCTTCTCCACACTGAAGAGCAATAGGTGGACAACAACAATTCACCAGCATTTAACTCAGTCTTGACACTCTCTACCCAGAAGTAGCATTGGTTTAGTCTCCCAAAACTGCCATCTACTACAGCAGCAGTTTGAACGGTCATCTATGCAGTTACGTGACATGACATGCGGCTTGGCGTGCACATGCGCGCGCGCGCACACACACACACACACACACACACTATAAATCACACATACAAAGATTTGATATGATTTGTATGTTTTTCTTCTGTCAATCTGTCTTTGTCAGTTTACTTTTCAGACACAGTCATGAATCCTAAAACAAGAGAGGACAACTTTTTCCTCTCTTATACCAGGAATACTTGTTTTTGGTATAGAACATGAACTGCTCAACTTCTTAACAGTATAACCCCATTTTTTAAAGACTGTTTTACAATAGACTTATTATTATCAATGGTTCCATATAATTTCTTGGAATTTTCTTCCAAGTTATATTTTGTGGCTTATGAATTTGGATTGCTGGTACCTTTGGTTTTTCAATGAAGAATATATTTTTAATTAAGAAATATCCTCTCGGGCCTCCCCAGTGGCGCAGCGGTTAAGCGCTGCGCTGTGGAGCTGTCGGCAGCGGCGACGCAAGTTCGACGCCGGGCTGGGGAGATTCCCACATGGCACGGCAGACCTCTCCTGCCTTGCCCGCTGCTCCCCTCAGCAGTGTATTTCTGATCTGCCTGTTCTGCTACCAGCTCCATCTCTGGTGAACCCTCTCGCCGCCCCCGCCTCTGGCCTGTACTCCAGTTTGTATGTATAAATAAAAAAAATAAATCTTTAAAAAAAAATATCCTCTCTTGGGGCCTCCAGGGTGGTGCAAGGGGTTAAGTCTCAGCACTATGAAGCTATCAGCAGCCACTCCAGCAAGAGTTCGATCCCCAGCCAGGGAGCTGACCCACATAGCGCAGCAGATCTCTCCTGTCTTGCCCGATGCTCCCCTCAGCAGTGTATTTCAGTAGATCCACCTGTTCTGCTTCCCACTCTGTCTCTGGTGAGTCATCTTAACCCCTGCACCTCTGGCCTATACCCCAGCTCTTGTATGCATAAATAAATAAAATAAATTTTTAAAAATATAGAAATAAAAAAGAAATATCCTCTCTCAACTAAAGCTGAGATACCTGAAAATTCAGAAAAAATCTAACAAATGGAAGACAATCTTGTTTCTGATTATTGTTTTAATTGGTATGAAATATTTTCACAGATTCAATCTATAGAGCCCTGCATCAGAACTTCCCATAATAGATGCATTTTAAGACAAAATTCTTAATTCATCTCTGATATTTTTGAGTGTTTGTTGAAATCAAATATAGGGAAAAAATCACAGACTATCATCTTTATGTAATACCCACACAGATTATGGAGAGATCCAGCTAAACATATAAACACAATCAAATCTTCCTTCTACAAACTAAAATATCCCAAAACAAAATAAGAAGATTTGACAATTCAACATTAACCACACAAGGGGCTCCCTTGTGTAATTTACTATTCCTCTAGAGACAGCTCAGTGCTGGCTAGTTTGCAGGTTTTTTCAACAAAGGGAACTTTCTAAAATTTCAAAAGCTAAAGGATTTTTCAAGTCACTGAATACACTAATGAAAGATTTAGAATTGATTTTGAAAGAAACACACAACCAAAACAGAGAATTCATTTACAAAGTATATGTCAAAAGCATTATAGGCACTTAGGTTGATTTCAATGTAATTCTTCCAAGGTTCAATAATTTCTAAAGAAAAGCCAGCTATCAAAAGATCTACTCCTTCCTAGCAGAGGAAATTTCTTCTTCACAAAAAGATGGGTTTATAAAAATAGTTTTAATTTGGACAATTACAGTTTCTGTATTTTTCGGATATCACAGCTTGTTTGGAAACACTTATGAATAATAAATATACCACAATCAACTTCAAAACCTTCTTGTTTATTTTTTAAATATTTATTTATTTACTTTTATGTAGAAGAACTGGGGTGTAGGCCAGAGATGTGGGAGGTGAGAGGATTCCCCAGAGACAGAGTGGGGAGCAAAACAGGCGGATTGTCTGAAAAACACTGCTGAGGGGAGTAGCTGGTGTGACAGGAGAGGTCTGCCATGCCATGTGTGTGTTAACTCCCTGGCCAGGGATTGAACTCAGGAGTTAGCAGCAATAGCGCTGAAACTCAACACCTAGGCCACCAGTGAGGACCACTTCTTGTTTCTTAAGTTAGTAAGATCATGGTTTTATAATGATGCTCTGTCATGCTAAATATTTATTTATAGTAACTGTCAAAATAATTTACTGAACTTAATTTATTGAATTTTTAATGCATATGGAATAGAATTAACACTCACATAGATGTTGTCTATTTGATGAAATTAATTCCCAAACCTTCACTTCAATTCCAAGAATTGAATTATAAAGTAAAGCTTTGTTTTTTTAAAATAACTGAAAGGATTGTCTATCCGAGGCATGAAAAACATATAAAACTGATATAATTTGTATTAGTTTTTTCTTTTACTTCTGGAGCCAACATACTAACAGCTATTTTACTTTTTGTACAAGTATAAAAACTTGCAATTGAAAATGAGTGAATTTCTAGAATAAGAGGCTCTCAATTAGAATTCATGATTCATAGTAACAGGTAAGCACCTCATCTGTTGTAACACATTAAATCACTGTCTTTAGAAAATCTTTTTAAAATAATTGCTAAAGGGGCCTCCCTGTCAGCTTAAGGGGTTAAGTCTCAGCACAATGAAGAATCAGCAGTCACTGCAGCAAAAGTCCGATCCCACTAGGGAGCTAACCCACATGGTGCACAGACCTCTCCTGCCTCGCCCGCTGCTCCCCTCAGCAGTGTATTTTAGTAGATCTGCCTGTTCTGCTCCCCACTCTGTCTCTGGTGAATCCTCTCACTATCCCGTCACCCCTGTACCTCTGGCTACACCCCAGCTCTTGCATGCATGCATGCATGCATAAATAAATAAATCTTTTTTAAAAACTGCTAACTTTTTGTTGGAGACCTAAGGCTGGGCTTGAATGTTTCAGTCTCTGTACCCAAGATAAGAA